>WYDF02307895.1:0-15173 GCA_009867245.2 Adranes taylori | reverse complement strand
TATACCTTGAAAAAATAAATATGCATTTATACGTCTTATGGTTTTTTGTTTCTATATCTATCCTTGTAAATAAGTCTTCATTTAACTAAAACTTTCAAATTTCGCGCTAAAATAAACCTAGTGATAAATCTAGTAACTTTTTTCCCCAAATTTTGATAAGCGGAAGTGATCTGTCATCCGCCATATTGGATTTTTATTTGACAGCTGTCAAACACAAAACTATTTATGTTAGACCCCAAAATAACGAAAAATTACGCTGCACGGAACGGTTATCGTTTTAGAGCGATTTTGGAGCACCTTCCGGGTGGCTGCTTAAAATCCGTTGTCTACAACTACCGTTGTATTCAATTTCTGAGTACGACCCTTTAGTATGTAAAGGCAAGACGTATCTTCAAATAGACTACCTGCTGTTTTAACTACTGCCTCGATAAAACAGTTTAAAAAGTCTCCGAACAAGCTTTACTTCACATGTCTAGCTGTGATATTAATATGTCGTCTTTAGTAATTGTTCTGCTTGACAATTTTAAAATAGTAAACATTACGTGTATTTAAATATTAATTTAAATGTCATTTGTAAATCTGTTTCGAGCTTATTTCAAATATTTTTTTCTCCAATCACAATTTAATATATATACAACATGTTCTTTGTTTTGCTAAATTTCTTGTGTCAAAAGTTCCTTTAAAAGCGTTAAAAATTTTAAAAATAGCCGCGATTAAGTAATTTAACCTTGAAAAAATTACTGTATCCTAAATAATTCCATTCCTATGAAGATTCGAAAAAATAAACTTAGAAACATATATGAGACTAAAAAACCTCAATTTTGCCTGCAAAAAATATAATATTGAGCCAACTTGAGTAATCAAAAAAACTTTAAAAAAATCTTTTATTAACAGCCTGTATATTTTTGTATATTTTGATAAATATTCATAAAACTTGAGGGATTTTTAAATTTTTTTAATTATTTGAAATGGTTATATTTATTTATTAAGTTAAAATTGTATTTAAAGTTAGTAGTTAAATTTATGGTCCAATAATGCTGGTTTATATTGAAGTGAATGAGTTTACATTTCAAATAAACAGCATTACTGGACCATAAATTTAACGTTAGCGGACAGTGTGTTGGGCAGGTAAATAACGGCTTGGCACGTTCCAGGCGAGCAATCACATATGGACCACCGATACATACTTTTTGAGTTAATCGCTGCTAACAACAAGCTAAATTCACAGAGAGGCCAACAGGATGAGCGGACGACAAGAATTGGTGGACGACCTAAAACGATCCCGTTACCAGCATCGAACCTACAGCATCAAGAAACGGTAAACAAACTAATGAGAAGCATAAGAGAAATTTCCGATAAGAATATATCCAAAAGGCGTTCACCCAAACAAAGGCGAAGTGTCTATTGGTGGATGCAGGAAATTGTTGATTTACGGAGCGCTGCCTGTTCGCTGCGCCGATGTTTGCAGAGGAAGTTTAAAAGAGAAGGTATACTGTATATGATGAAAAGGCAGCATGAAAGGCTCCAAAGAAGGCCCTACAAAAAGCAATTAACGAGAAGCACTGGGACAATTTGCTCCAGGGACTAAATGATAACCCGCATGACTATACGTACGAGATCATTACCAAAAGTCTACATATCCGAACTGTTCCAGCCAATAACACAGAAGATATTGTAGATACTCTATTTCCAGCACGCCCGTTTGAGCTACAAACTTCAAGAAATAACAGACGCCAAACCATTGAATATAGATGTGTTGTAGAGGACAACATCCAGATTGAAACCGGCAAAAGCAGCGTGCCCAGATTGTACCTCCAACGAAATAGTAAACATTCTAACCGAAGTAAACCCAAACATACTTTTGCGAAGATTGAATATGTGTATAACGAATGGAGAATTTTTAAGACTTTAGAAAGGAGTCATACTCGTACTTATACCAAAACCCAAGACAGATCAGGGACAGCGTAGTTATAACACAAGCAAAAATATTACACATGTTTAAAAAACAACATGATGTAAAGATATATCGGCACTTGAAATAAAGTTTATTTCAAGTGCAATAAACTTTATTTCATAGTCTATATTTCCGTTCGTTCTTTTACATATACTTTTTGTCCAGATCTAGAAGATAAAGTAGTTATGAACACATCTCTAGATAACAAGTTCATGTTAATTAATTATGGATATCAATCTCAATGGACACGTATTCCGACTTCGTAGCTACTCGGAGGCCATGAGCAAGATACGAAGCAGATGATATAAAAACGATAGCGCACTAGACGCAGCACTTCCCGATTCAAACTTGATCAGTAGTTATTAATATAATATAGTAAGAGTTTAGATTATTACATTCATACGGCAGCCATTTTAATCTTGGATGTTATCCGCAGTAAATGTTTTAGGTGATATATAAAGTAATAAATCATTTTAGTTAGCCTAGCTGAATGTATTTATCAAGTTTTTAAAGTAATAAAGTAATAAAGAAATAATTAAAGGAATAACGCGATTAGCTTAATATTGTGCAATCGTTGTAATGTGATAAAATTAAATAAATTGCTTTGTATTGTGCAGTTGTTTAAAAAATATTTAGAAATGCTAAATATTTTTGCAATAATTTGTCACTTCGTTTTCTAGCGTTCGGGATCGTCAAATAGATCTATATTAAACTTTCCATATCCTCGATTTATAAAATTTCGTGTATTCTTTCGCTTAGTGCTGTTCAGCAGAGGACTGCAGACGGCTTCATCAAAACTGATTTAAAGAAGAAAAAACATTGTTTTTGATGTTAACGACTTAAAACCAACTTTACTATAAATTGTTTTCAACATAAAACAAAAAAAAATATCTCGTGGACGAAATAGCGCAGTTATGGACACAGTATTTTAAGATTCCCACTATATTCCAATTGAAATGATATGGGAAATCTGAAACACAAAATTTAACAAGAAAATTTTCTCAACTTCTGGAAATCATGACGACGTACTATGAAGAGAATTTTACAATAAAAAACAAGCGATATCTGGCCAAATTGCATCAGGCGCACTGAGCAATTAATAACTAACAATTTTGAAATAGAACAGGTACTTGAAGAGGTGCGGCGTCGGGTTATAACAGAGTGGTGGAGATGAGGAATCTGGTTCTAAATTTGATTTGTCGTTAATCTATCTAGCGTATTGTTTATGTATAATGTTGAAAGGTTTTATTAGAATCACGGGTAACCGTTATACCTCATAAGTTGATAAGCTTTGAATTTGTTATAATATAGAAATGAGCTTCTGTGGCCATGAATATGGCACATATTATTTCCTAAGGTTAATCCTCAAGACGAGATAGTAACAACCCAAAAATATTGCTCCATACTTGAATATTGCACTATACTCCCAATGTTATCCAACTACTGTATGGACTATACGTTAAAATTTTATACCCATATAGCCTTTTGTATTGTACATCTAATGGAATTAGTGCCATTTCTCTACCTCCAACCAAATCCGACGTTGCCACGTTTTATATTAAAAATACTTCTGAATATTTCGATAAAAATACGACATTCAAATACACTTTATGGTATAGGCTGCCTAAAGCTTCTTCGAGTTTATTTGACATACTTTTTTCTATAATCACAATTTAGCATATATACAGAGTGTTCTATTTTAACCAAACTCTGGGATCCATTTTCTCGAAAACCAGAAGAACAGTTTCTTTTAAATGTTTTAAGTCGAAAGTTCTTTTAACACTAAAGGGATTTAACAATTTTCATATGTAAACTTCGAAGAAATGTGACCTTGAAAAAAAAAATGCACCACTTTAAATATTCGATTCCTGTAAATGTTGAAAAAATGAGGGAACACACGACTAAAAGACCTAATTTTGCCAATGTGAATACTAATCCAAATACTAATCCCATTTTACGCACTAAAAAAATTTTTAAACTATAATATTCTGTATGTTTGTATAGATTTTGAACTGGGTTAAGCCTCTCCAGTAAATCCGCCACTGGATCTTTTAAAAGACATTAAATAAATATTTGTAAATACACGTCATACATACTATTGTAACCTTGTTGAACAAAAAGGATACTAATAACGACAAAATATTAAATCCAAACGCATGCGGCGCCTTTGGCCGCATTTTTACAACTATGAATTTCTATGGTAATCGATTATTATCCAAAACAACTATTAACGTAATTAATTTTAATAGATAATAAAAACCAGCTCTCTATGGGTATGACAGTTACTCACTGCAGGATGTAATACCGCGGCTAAGAAGGGATTCCGAATTCTTCTCGAATTCTTCCAATGGGTGAGACGTCTGCTCGAGTTTAAATGGGCGCCAGATTCGTACCTAAATCTTAGGTAAAAGAGGGTAGGGGGTGCACACACAAAATTACACTATTGAATATCAATGCGTTTCTTAGGTTAATCGCAGCCTATAGCATGAGATGTTAGATATAACTGACTGTATAATTATCTGTTATTGAACAAGGAGTAAAATTAGGAGTTAAAAGATTTCCCAATATTTGTTTTTTTCCAAAAAAAAATTAAGCAACAAGAAAGGTAAAAATTAATTATATAATATGATTGCCGTCTTCCGCCTAATTTGTAACTACATTAACTGTAATATAACCGTTACTCTATGGTGGTACAATTTAAAGATGAGAATCCCCGATCGAGGTATAATGTAATCAACAATACTAAATATAGCCCAATAGCTACACTATAACATTCACTAAATAACTATCGCAAATTTCAAAATATTTTAAAATTAGTGGTGGTGACACTTAACAAAAAACATAACACCATGGAAGCTTCCACGGGCTTTACACAATACAATAACTCGCTTTATCAGAAAGGACCAATGACCTAAATGATACAGCTACTTAATATAATGCAGGCTTACTACTTACAGGTCATATTGAATGGTATACCCATCAATAAATCACAATAAATTCTAAATACAAATGTAATATGAACCAAAGATGCGCGGACTGATAAGACCCCCTCCATCTTTTATACCTTACAATCAGTTCAGTACTTACAATCAGTATATAATTATTCGTATTGGAAAAATTGAGGTCCCTTTTGTGTTAAATTGTGATTGTAGATAAAAAAAATTCAAACAAAATCGAATGAGCTTTAGGTAGCCGATACAATAAACTTCTCCCGAATGTCCCATATTTTATACTTCCTGAGATCTAACGAAAAGATTGTTAAACTTTGAACGTGGCAACATCAAGATCTTTAAAGTTGGCAACTAATTTCATTAAACGCAAAATACAAGATATTTAAGTTCCCGCATCGAGACACTGACGGTTAGAGACATAGTCTCTGCCTAAAGTATAGATCAGTGTAAGATAGAGAAACCATTCGAGTCAACGGACACCGCCCAATCCCGTACAAGTGTGCAAAATTTCAGCCTAGTTTGAAAACTGATTTCTGAATTACAAAAATGGCGCATTTCCCCCATATTGGATTAACAAAATGAAAAAACCACATTTGAGGAATTATCGTTTGCACCTCCTCATCAAATTTCATCTAAATCGGTCCAATAGGTAATGAGTAATTCTTCTACATCAACACATTCGAACAAACGTACTTACGTACATACATACAGTTACCAAAAAATACGTCTATCTTTAAAGTTTTTGTGCAAAATAAAATCTACGCCAGGGGGTCAATAAAACATAAAAACTATTACTGATTCCTAGCAAGATCTAGTAAATTAATACAAAAATCCAAATTAAAAATATTACAGTGCATGATGTGCCAAAAATTAGTAAAAAGTCAATTACAGGTTTACGCAAAAAAATACTTCTATACCAATGCTTCTTCGATGATTAATAAACACGTTCTAGCGCCATTTTCAGACTCAAAAATTAATAATCTTACCCAATCCGGGTTTCACCAGCAAATGGTGCCTATTGGACTAGTTAAAACCCATTCTCAATTTCAAACACAAGAATTATATATTTCACTTCACAAAGATATTTTGGATTTGAGAAAATTAAATTCGAAGGAGCTAAGAAATGGAAGAGGAGATGGATACCCTCCACTACTCCTATAATGGCGCAGTCCAAACTTCCAGCGATTCACCGGAATGACGTACCCCCGCAACCAATCGGATAACCAGATTTTAAATATCGGCACAGAAACACGTCAGACATGTTCGTACCATCGCCCAACCAAAAGGAAAAAATCGATAAACAGTAAAACCAATTCCTCAATAACAAATATTCCTACTATTAAACAGCCTCAACATTCCAAATAGTTTACGAAAGTCGGTCGGAACAATTTCCTACTCTTAGGAACAAGTATTCAGTTCCACAATTTACTGCGAGTTGTGCACGATACTCTGCCAACTCTGGTAAGAACTTCACATTTCCCCGCAGCACATGTACCACGTCCACTATTACAAACACTATTATCGCCCGAATGGACTAATTCATCCCGCACAAAAACAGTCAATACGTACCAGCGCTAAATAGATGTCAACAGCGCCCTCTGTATCATACAAACTCACAGTCTTAATTCTAATTGAATTGTAAGAGTTCCGCACTATAAAGGTCACCAGTGACTAACCATTTTGACGTCGTATATTTACATATAACCTCAAATGTTTATTTACTAAATTGAGGCACAATTGGCAAAGAAATAATTAAAACTATACGAATAATTAATTATAACACACAAATAAGCCTCCTAAGGTAATAGGCTGTAACGATGCACGTTACCTGTAAAGATTAAAATATCTTAAACTCATTGAACAGAATGAATCTGGAAACCCTCTGCATATTGTTTGATTACTTTATCACCGCACATTTATCACTTTATATGCAAGGCTTTTGTTTTTTATATGCACCGCTATTAATTATTATTATGTATTTGTACTGTTTGATTAAAACCGCTTGATTGTTGCTTCGTTAGTTTAACCGTTTTATTACTTCATTAATTTAATTTGATATTCATATGTTGAGATTTAAATGTGCATTAATATTTTCTTTCTTTGTTTATTTTGTATAAAAGAATACACGGTTTTGTTCAATCTTTAACGCTGTTTCACTAATTGGTGGATAAGTTCATTACATCAAGAACGTGAGTCTCTGCTTTACTTACCAACTGAGTCTTCCTAAGTCCTCAGTAACCAACTGATGACCGGAGAACCAACATCAGTTCCGGCGTGCGGTCTCACGTTAAACTGATCCGAGAGAAATTTCCGGATATATATTTATCTGTAATTTATACGATATTTGTTTGCGCCATTTGTGACAATCGCTAAAGCTCCCCACTAGCAGCGTCGTGAGTGGGAGTTCCGTTAGCATTGTAGCAGAGTACATCATATATTTTGGTACTCGAGCGAGAATCTGTCACAAGGCAGTTGACATACGAGTTGTATATCAGGCAAAAGCAATATTTCCTCAGCATGTAATCAAACGTAAACAAACATTTCAGCTTACGCAACGACCCCAAATTTCACTACAACTGATGGGCTATCATTCTAAAGTGCAGTTTTGGTGATACATAGTTCGAGGAGGTTAGCAAAATGTTGCTGGAACCAAAGACTCATGTTTTTCGATGTTAAAAACCAAGTTCCACTTGAGACACAATTGAATGAAATACTCCCTAACAACAGGTAAATACTTATAACTTCATTAATTCATTGTAATTTCATACATTGCCAAGACCTGGAGTTCATAAAATTGCGCAATATTCTGTACTTAAGTATTTACTTTACCCAACTTTATACAGTATCTAATAAAAGTTTTGACTTCCAGTATATGAAAGGTGACGGTCCCGACCTCGATTTTTGTTAATACTCCGTAGACTTCTGTTAATCAAATGGTTATGTACCATTCCGAATTGACTGTTTTACAATTCTCTAAAATCACAGTTGCAATATGTTCAGGTTTTCCGGAAAAACGCTACCATATGCTTTGATGTGACTGCTTCGAGCAACGTAAGTTGAATTAAAGTACAATTCCGAAGGTGGTGGCAGCAAGCAACTGCAGCTGCATGCTACAGAAGCAAATTGCAGTGCTGTAACTGTCTGCGGTCCGAATGAATGTTGCGAACAGCGACAAGAACTTGCTGTCAATAATTTTGAATCATTCTGTGAGACAAGGTGTCAGACGTGTTTTATACTATCAATACACTTTTGGGCATTTTGTTGCAATAGACGAGGGCAATGATGACTATTAGTTATTCTATACTCTGAAGAAAAGCCACGATGGCTCTATTTAAAAACAAACTACTTGAGGAAGTTCTTCAGTGCTGATTAAAACTCATGTCTTGATGATTTCCAAATTCAACAAATTTATTTGTTGAAAAATCACATATTTGGTAACAAACTTTACTTACTTACTTTGATGGCGCTACAGTCCATTACGAAGTTGGGCCTTGCCTACTTTCGCCAGTCGTCTTTCCGGGTAGCAAACTATCTCTAGTTTCGGACTCCTAACATGCAAAGGTCCTCCTCTACGTTATCCAGCCATTTAAGTTTAGGGCGACCCACTGATCTTCCTACAGGTCTTGAGTTAAGAACTTTTTCCGACACCCGCTGATATCCCATTCTCTCGACGTGGCCGAGCCAACGTAGTCTTTTAGCCTCGTTATTTGACATGATCGATAGAGCATTATAGAGATCTTCCAGTTCTTTATTGGTTCTAATTCGCCACTAATTGTTCTGTGTACATCACCAAAATCTTGCAAAGGACTTTCCAGTCGCACCGTAGGTTCTTCTCTTTTTTCCTGACCGTCCAGGTTTCTGAGTGATACAGACCACTGGCCTGACAATAGTTTTATACACCAAAAGTAAATATTTTCTAGAGACAAGGGAAGACATGAGTCGCTTCTGGAAGCACCGATTCCCGGCCGTTACTCTTGCTTTGGTTTCGCCGGGTACTTCGTTGCCGTGTGTTAGGATGCCTCCTACATATATGAGAATCGATCAACCCCTCGGTAGCCATTGAATTTGTCAGTGTTCCACCATCTGATTGAGCTCCTAGTGTTTATCAAAATTTGTGTTCTCCTCGTTGACGTGTAGCCCCATTTTCTGAGCTTCTTTCTCGGGGATTTGTACGTTCTCGTTTCTGGTGTCTGGTGTGTGTGGCTAACATAGCAATGCCGTTAGCGAAACGAGACTATAGGGTGTTCTATTAAATAATGTACCTCCCAGGTTTGTTAATAATTTCCTCATGACGGATTTCAAGGCGATATTGAACAGGGTACCTGATAATGAGTCCCCTTGTTTGAGACCATTGTAGATATCAAATTGCTCGGAAAGTTTTCCATATACTTTGGCTATAATATTCGTATGGAGCAACGTTATTTGTAAGGGGTATCTCAGTTTCAGGGGTATACCAAGTTACTGCATCGCGTGTTAGAGCTGCTGGCGGGACACACAGTCGAAAGCGGCTATAACATCAACATACAGCTGGTGGACCTTTACGTTGGACCCTTACATAACATTTCACCAAAATCTGTGTTAGAATAAACATCTGATCTGTCGTCGACGTTCCAGGTCTACACCCATTTTGGTCCCTCGTTGTGCGAACTTTAGCGAAGATCTTCTACCCTACTTTGCTCAACCGTATCCCTCTATAGTTTCCGCAATGCGTCTTATCGCCTTTTTTATGTAGAGGTACAATAACTGACAAATTCCATTCCTCTGGCATTTCCTCCATTGACCAAATGTTTTAATAAGGTTGTGCATTTCATCTTTGACTTTTGCTCTTCCATACTTGAACCCTTCTGCCGGGAGTCGGTTTTCTCCTGCGGGCGATGATTCGTCATTTTCCTTATGGCCTCTTCTACCTCTGACTCGTAAGCTCTGACCTGTTCACGTGTGTGACGCCCTCCATCTCGAAAGGTTGATTGTCTTGGATGTTTGTATTAGCATTTAGTAGCTCACTAAAGTACCCTCCCTATCTTTCCAGGACACGATCTAGGTCCAATTAGGTTACACCCAGTGTTATTTCACTTCATTAAGTCCTTTATAAAGTTTTCTCACATATCTTTGGTCGTGGTAGTCACTTAGGTCTTTAAGCCTCTCTTTCTCAAGCTCCCGCTTTTTGTATCTGCACAATGACTTGACCGCTATTTTTTTGCTGTTGAAATCTAGTCTGGTTGCTCTTGTGTTTCTCTACAACATTTTCCTCTTAGCCTCATTTTGTTCGCTTACAGCTCGCTCACAGTCGTCTTCGAACCATCCGTTCCTCCTAGTGTTGTTATTATAGCCGAGCGTCTCCTCTTTGACCTTTAACAATTCAGTCTTAAGGTCGTGCCAATGTTCTTTAGGACTTTCATACTCCGGAGCGTGGTTGTTCTGGATTTCTTCTTCCATCTTTTGCTAAAATATTAAGCACCGATCAGGGTCTTTGATAATGCCTTCGAGTTTAAAGTGCTTGGTGCTTTCCATTCTGCTGTTCCTTGGCGTAGAGATCTTTTGTCTGTAGTTGATCAAGACCATGTAGTGATCAGTATCTGGGACGGGCCCTATACATGCCGTAACGTCCAATATATCCGTGGCATGTCTTCTCTGGATCAACACATGATCTATTTGATTGTCTGTTACTCAATCTGGTGAATTCCATGTTACCTTATCGATGTTTTTGTTTGAAAATTAGCGCTGCTAATTGAAACCTAGTTCTCGATAGCAATGTCGACAAGTTTGAGTCCATTATCGTTGCACTCTTGGTTGATGGAGACTGGTTCCCAACACACGGCCTGAAGGCTTCTTCACAACCAACCTTGGCATCCATGTCACCTAGAACTACTTTGATGTCATTCTCTGGTGTATTCCCATATGTACGTTCTAGTTGGCTACAAAAAGTCTTTTTGTCATCATAAGATCTTCGGTAGGTGCGAAGGTTTGGTTACGAAGCTAATCATCTTTTCTTACTCGGCTCCCGTGTTATATTTGCGGTTGGCGTCATAACTGGTCGTAGATCAGTGGTGCGGTCTGCGATTGCAGGCGACAGTGATGCCATATTCGGAATTCATTTCATATAAAATCATAGAAACCAGTAGTGCTGCCTGCGGTCTGCCATTGCGATCTGACGTCTGCAGTCGTAATTGGAATCGTGCCTTGAAAATCTATGGGTGCCTGTTGTTACTGAGGATTATTTCCCCAACACAGTTATACAAACAAAACTTTTTCATGGATTCATCCAATGTCGAATATATGCGTCATACCACGCCTAGAATGTCTGAAATTCATGATAAGTTACATGACGATGCAGCCATGATGTTTGCTGCCACCACCGATTTTGGATGGCTTTCTGTAATCTCACTTAGCGATGAGATTTTTTCGATATTTATATTATTTCTAATAATCTTGCACCTAATAAAATAGTATAGATGTTGTAATTGATCCTGATTTCTTGAATAGTGTTTTGCTATGGTTGATTTAGTAAATCGCGTATATGTAAATTCTCTAAAATTTATGGTCAAAGAAATTTCAATTTTATTGTCGGTAATTATATACGCACATCGCGGTGTTGTTTAAAATAAAAAAAAAACAAGTCTTACATAACAGTAATGCAAGTAAATATAAATATATATGGATATATATAAATTATACAGGTTTCATTAATACTTGTCCATGGGGTAACTGGAGAATACTTGAGTAACCAAAATATGACGAATTTACCAGCAAAACATTTTCATTTTTAGAAATTATCATTGATAACAGTGAATGGCTAATGTTAAATTGTTTATGTTATACCTGTCAGACAGTCAATTATCGCTAAAAAGTGTTAAATTACTTACAGTTATAATAAGCTGCTGTGTGAAAATGCCACGTCATAAAAAACTTTCAGATGGAAAATAAATATCGCCGTTTCCATATGCGACATATGGAGTATACATAAGATACTTACACAATTACACAGAAGAACAGATATGCTGGAGAGATACATAACCCACCTAGCCGAGGAAGTACAAGCAAAGATACTAATTGTATTTAACGAGCAAACATACCGAAAATCACATTAATATTTTGGTACGGAAAAGGAACCATACCATAGCCTATAACCAATATTTGATCTATTTAGTTTTGACTGTCATCTTGTAACTCGTCTATGAAATTCAATGAGCACGATAGTTCTTCAGGGTAACTAGTGTACCCTATAAATCGCCTACCATAGATCAGTCAGTGCCCATATTTACCTGCAACAGCTCCACTGGCCTGCGGCCGCTCTTGTCTCAGTTTTGGATAATTTCTAACAGGACACTGTGGCGTGAATTTGCCTACGCATGAATTCACCAACTCATAAATTCCGCCGATTCACATATTTGCCTACGGTGCGGACACCGCCGCTGTCCGCTTTGTCGACTTTTAGGAAATTTCTAACAGACAGACTGGAGCTCCTTAGATATTTGAATTCACCTATGCACGCATTCGGCAACGCATGAATCACCCGATCATCATATTTGTCTACGGTGCGGACAGTCGAAAAGTATGTAACTTGTCAATTTACGGTAGTTTTTTTTCCGTAAACTTTTAGTTTCGGAGATATATCAAAAAATTTGTTAAACTTTCAACGTGGCAACAGCGCGTTATATACCAGTTGAATTTTTCAATAAAATGATCAGCTTGAACCACTCCCAACCTTATAATGTAAACCCACCATTGATGATAACATTTATTAAATTGCAAATCACCGTCTTAAAAATCTCCTAAAATGTAAAATATTTTTCCTGCAACTTTGCTTCTGTGTGCTATTATTTAGAATTTAGGTGTATACATGAATATTGAATGTCGGTTGTCAAATTGAGACGTTGTAAGCTATCAAGGGTCATATCGTTGGAACCATTAGAGTTAGATCCCTTATATTAGAAATCACTGTAAAGAGAATTACAAGGGCTATCACATGTATAAAAATATACAGGATGTTACTAAAAAAAAATTAAAAACATTTTTTATTCCTCAAAATTGGTTGAGTATATTCGGTTGTTCACATTAGAAGAACATAGGTTCTTTAGTTGTATATATGTTCCCTGAGTTTCATTTCTTTAATTTGCGTAGGAACCGATCTCTTTAATGTAGTATATTTTTTTCAAGGTCAAATACTTCTGTTTTGACGTCCGTTTTTTGGAAACCCGCTTAATCGCTTAATTAGTAAAGGAACGTTCGACACAAGAAAATTAAAACAAATTACAAGTACAGTTTTGAGAAAATGGACCGCAAAGTTTGCAAAAAAACAGTATATCCTCAATATATGATAAATTGTGATTTTAGAATAAAATGTTTCAATTAAAATCGAAGGAGGTTTAGGTAGCCTATACAATAAAGTTTATCTGAAAGTCCTATCTTTTAGAGTTTCTGAGATATATGGAAAAGTTTGATATATTAAACTTTGAACGTGGCAACGTCGCGTTCTATATCAGCTTGCAAACATGGGACCAACGTTATTCGAGCGGAATATAATGTATAGAATGAATAGAATGTATGATTGCAAAATTTCAGCCTCTCGGTTTTAAAACGTGGATCATGATATGACAATTTATTTGCTCGTTGCTATGACAACCACTGATTATGCAAATATTAGATGAATAGTAGCAAAATGTGAAAAACGCCGCCCGATAAAGCAGAATATGCAATTTCGCCCCGGGATCAACGTGTTAAACATATATTTTTGGGGCGAAAGCACATACAGGCACGTACGCACATATTCGGCAGGATTTTTTTTTTGCAAAACTTGTTTTTTGCTAAATTGTGCTAAATGTACACGCTGAAATGTCAACATTTGCGTAGGGTTTGTGGAAAAGTGGCAATTACAAAATCAAACTTTCAAAAATTCATAGCTTTTTTGAAAAAAAATTATATAAATCTTGTCTCTTTCAAATCGAAAAAATTATTAACCTAGTTGGGACAGCGGTCATTTACTAGAGAAAATCCGTTATAGGATATCTTAAATTTTCCTTTCCACTGATTGACGTGCAGTTGCTATTAGTTAATTATAGAATAAATGAATCATTAATTTCTGTATTCAATGCCGACGGTAAAATTGTATTAGGAGAATTGATGATCATAATTATAAAGTACGAGAGCATCAGGATTTCTAAAAACCAACTGGGTTAATAATTTAACATGATAAATGTTTGTGGGCATTAGCAGTGAAGAAATTCGAGTATCTTTTGTTTCTGATATTCATATATAATCTGAGGACCGAAACAATGTCGAAACTTCTATTCAAAGACAGTGCGAATAACATAGTAATGGAAATAAATATAATCATTTGTGTCTGAAAAAATTACCCCACTCGGGAATCGAACTCGAGCCTCTCGATTGTCGGTTCCAACCACTAAACTAAACGGGGTGATGATTTCAAAGAACAAACAATTTCGATACCTACTATCTTCTTCTTATTTTTCGTTCAACCGACGTGTGGTGACTATGGTGGATGTTAAATTGTTGACATTGAATAGGGCATCATTCTAATCTCTGTATCATTGGTTTAATGTGCAAGATGTTAATTTCCAGATCTGTTGATCGTTCGCTTGGCGTGCTGCTTTACTGAAATTTGTGTCTATCAGTTTCAAAATACTATCGGCCCATCGAGTTGGTAATCGGCTCCGTTTCCTTTTCCCTTCCGGTCTTCCCTGAACAACTAGTTTTTCCAGGCTGTCATGTCGAGAGATGTGTACGAAAAATTCCAAAATTGATCCAAATGTCATTGATAACAAACTTTGTACTGATTTGACCTCATTTACAATGGAGACACTTGTTCTTCTAGCCGTCCGGGGACAAACAATTCAAATGCATCTATTCTTCTCCTAGCTCTGGAACGGATTACCAAAGTTCCTGAAGCGTACGAAAAAACCGGAAAAACTAGGATGTTTACAAGGGAGTTGTCTTCGTTTTTCTTTCGAAATTTTTGTTACCTTTTTCATGGCCGAGCGGTCAATTTCAATTCACCATATTATTTACAATTAGCAAGTGCCGGACTTATGAAGCATGGAGCCCAAATACACAAATTTTTCGAAGTTCCCAATTTTTGTAGATTGCCTTTGATTTTCGTTATCTCGGTGTATACCATGATATTTGTCTTGTTGGTATTTATTTTGAGTCCATAATCTCTGCTTACGTTTTACTGTCTTTGAAGAAACTCTAAAAGCTCTTCGGTGCTGTTAGATATCAGAAGAGTATCATCCGTAACTCGAAGATTTGAA
>WYDF02307884.1:0-15173 GCA_009867245.2 Adranes taylori | reverse complement strand
GGATCTCTCATTTAATTTATGATTTATTATTAGAGAATTGCTTATTGCGATTATTAATTAATTGAATTAATGAGAGTCCGATATCAACTGTTCTACATATTCACTGAACAGACATTAGATCATATTGAAATTGACGTCTATCCCAATGGGCACATTGACTGAATGGGTTTAAGCAAATGTTGATTAGCAGCTTCTATATTTATTTGTGTATGGGTCGTAAAATTTATCGATGGAGAATTAATATTTATATGAATAGTTTAAATTAAAATCGATTCGTGTTCTATTATATTGTTAGTATTGCTACCCTCCAATAAACTATTGAAATGAAAGTAGTATTTATATTTTTCTAACGAGTAAAATATTTCTTGAAGGCTCTATAACCCCGGTTTATATTAGCAGGGTGGGATGATCCTCTAGATAGAATTTCTTTTTAGGGTAGACTCTCCGAGCTAATATGTTACGAACAACAAAAAATAACGGAACATATGGTGGAGGCTGGCGCTTTGGCTTTATTATGCAAAATTCATCGAAATTTTCTAGTTAGAAACTTTTTGAAAAAAAAAATCTCTTCAATTTTTTTTTAGTTTTGGTGTTAAAAGGATTTATTTTTGAACATACACCAACGTCACATGTGATGGATTTTTTTGGGTTGTATTGTTTGGAAAATTCTTCAGTGCATTTTTTCCAGAATTTTTTATTTTTGCATATAACTAGCAGCTTCTATATTTTGAATTTTTTTTAGTTTTATTTTGTGCCTTGATTACCAAAATAAATGCAATAGAAACGTTTTAGAGCAATTTTTAGTAGAAATCCACATGATTTCTACGTTACTGTTTTCTGAGATTTATTTATTTTAAATAATATTGCATAATTCTTCTTTTAATGTCGAATATAATTAAGTTGTTCAATACAAATTAAATAAAAGCGATAAGATTGAATTTAATTGTTTCAAAAGTATTTACAGTAACATATGATTGTGAAATGTTCTACAATTAAACAATTGCTTATTGAATTTGTCCAAAAACCTCATTATTTCTTAAAAATTAAATTTTTTTAATCTTAGAGGAGAAAATGTTATACATCCGCTAAAAGTATTAAAAAGAAATACCCAGAACTTTCCACAACAGCGTTGAAAATTTTGATACCATTTACTACATCTTACAACTGTGAACAAGGATTTTCCACAATGGTGAATTTGAAAACAAAATCAAGAGATCGTTTGACACTGGAAAATGACATTATTTTGAGTGTTACAAATATCAATCCAGACATTCAATCATTAGTTAATTCCAAACAAATGCAAATTTCAAATTAATTGAATTTAAAAAAGTTTGTAAAAGTTTTGTACAACGTGTATGTGTATCGTTTTTAAGTAAATAAGTATAACAATAAGTGCACGGTATCTCGAGATCCACTCAGCCAAATCCTGCGAACCTCAGGGGGTCGCGGGGAATCGGTTGAGAACCCTTGCTTTAGGTCATCAATCATCGTATCCAATACTGTAGCCTTTAGATCATTAATCTAAACTTCACATACTTCTGGAACAAATTTCGAAATAATCTGTTTCGAAACCCTAAACAAGTACATTAGACTTTGAAACAAATCTCCTGTTGCTAGGAATCGCAATACCTAATTTCTCTGTAACAGAAATATTTTTTCTGTAGGAAGTCTCTTCGCCAAAAACCTTTGGCACAATCAAATTTAGTAAATATTCAAAATCTGATGACAAAATTCTTAAACCCACTGGTCCATTTTAAAATCAGATAATACAGAGATTTCCGTTCGTTTCAGTAGTAAAGTTTTAAACCACCATCTTCGTTTCCATGTTGTTGACTGCTTCCATGTTGTTAGCAAACTTAATGCTAGCTAACAAATTCTGTTAGCTAACAATATTCGCGTTGGTGTCGACGCACGGTAAGACGAATTTTCATTTCTAGGAAACAACATGCTAGAGTTGGCTTAGGCAGCAGAGCCGTGGTCTTTCAAATATTGCGACAGTGATGCTCCTTATAAAAAAGATGCTGATGATTCAATATAATTTAAAACAGCGAAGGAGCTCTAGAGAAGCAAGTCTGGTTCATACACAAATAAAGCACACAAAATATAAATAAAACCACTGGATGGTTCTAATAATTTATTTTATAAATTAATTATTTATTATTCTAACAATGATTTAGAAGGTCAATCAATGAAGTAGAAAAAAAATATTGATCTGATTTGATTCTATTTTAATAAACATTTACACGAATACAATTAAGCTTTCCACTAACAAAATAAATATATAATTTCCCTAGTAGCACAAGAGGATTTACTCTTTGAATGAGTATAATTAAATCTGAGTAGGTTCACTTCATAAATAATAGTAAATTGTATGACAATTATTTATTGTACGTGAGTGTAGATTGATTTTCCAACGATACGATGTAAATTCGGTTAAAACGTACCCGTATATACTTTTATTAACATAGAAAAAACAAATTAGTTTATTAGCACGTTATTATAAAAATGAAAGTTATTTGCTTGAATTTTTTAATTATTTACTCTTAATGATGTACTGAATTTAATCAGTTTCAATAGTCAAATTAAAATATAGTAATGAAATATTTAATGCTTACATTAATTCGCTATTCATGACGGATACTTGTAAATTTTTCAGTACTTTAGTGATTTAAAAGCGCGAACGGAGAGAAGAGTAAAAGTACAGAAGAAACACTGGAGAGAAGAGCAAAAGCGATTAATAAGCGATTTCACAAAACTGAGTGACGTGAAGTACTTAAAATTAAAAACCTGAAAATTGGAAACGGAATCGGATAAACTCAAGTTGGTTGCGTCTTATATATCTTTTTGGAAACCCTAAGTGGCTTGCTGCTGGCGCAAAATAGATGGAATTGTCTCTGCTCGTAAAGGCTATTGGCTACGAAAACAGTAGATTTTTCGCTAACTAGTTAACTGTCTATTTCTCTCCTGCTTTAAAGTCTAGAGTTTTCGGAAAAGTACTAGAACAATTTGGCTTGCATCGAGTACGATTTACCGGTTTCAAGACCGAATCTTACCGAAGGGTTGCGAAAATTGACGAGTGGGCTCTCTTCCAGCTGCATAGCTGGATATCAGGTAATGGCAGTGAAAGGAATGTATATCTTAAAAATACTATCAACGTACGTTCTGTAGAATCGAACAAATAAATCATAAGATGCTCCTGGATGACTAACAGAGTGGGGTTTATCTATTGTGAATCTGTACAGAATCTCATTTATTTAATTTAATGGATTCAAGCCTAGTTTCGGTTTAAAATTAAATATTGTCTTCAAATCTTAAGCGTTTTAAGTGTGTAGCTATTTCTATCGTTACAATAGTAATAATGTCCTTAAACCATTAAAATTGGTATATTCATTTTCAACTTTAAGTTAAATTCAAACAATAGAAATATAATTAATTTTTATTTATTATGCATTTTCACATAAATGAAATTCATTTATATTATACTTTGTAAAAGTTAAAATCATTTCAGTAAGTCATTTACGTCTGGGTTTTTATTACATTAAATTATCGCTTTTGTCAAATTACTCAAGTTTAATTAAGAAACTTTTGAATAAATGTGCCGTATTGCTATAGTTTTATTTTTGTTTTGTTGTTTACATCATTTTGTTTATCTAAGGAGCGAATATCGTAATAGTCTGTGACAAAATTGTTATGTAAACATTACATTCAGTTAAGTATTTTCTGGTTTTGAATACGAGATTCAGATATTTATGTGGAAAATATTGGTGTTTTGTAAATTAATGTATTTCAGTGAGAATTATAACTATCTTTAAAGACGCAGCATTTCATTAAATTTCGAGCTTTCAAAAGTTTCGAGGCTTTTTTATCAAGCAGAGTTTAAAGTGAAATAATAGTAGAAAATAAAATGAAGGTAGAGCTTCCTTCATTTTATTTTCTTGTGGACATAATAAATTGAGCAATAAATGGGCTTCCAACGGAGATGTCGGCTACAAATGTCTAAAGTAAGCCTTTTTTTGCAGAAGTTATTTACTACTATTTGCTTTCTTCCCATCAATGGAAATGACTTTGAGTTGCCAGTTGAAGCGCGAGAAGGCCTGGAATCGGGATTGTCTTGTACTGATGTCAGAATGTTATAAAATGTGTTAACGTTGTGCTCTTGCCATTGATGCAGTCTCTGATTTTCTTACAGTTATATTAGGGTGTTTTTTTTTCTAAAACCAGTTATCCAATCTTTGTCTATGATCTTCTTCTCCTCTTTTATTTTTCTCTGCAAGAGAATATTCCAAGTAGAGTAAGTCCTTTAGGGTGTAATACACGCTACTCTGAATAGAATTAAATAAATTGTGACACCGCGGCACTGGTAAGAATCGAGTCCATAAGATAAAACTTGAATACAATTAAAATATATGAAGGCGCTTAAGTAATAATTGCAGACATATGGTATAGTTATTTTCGCCGCTGATTTACGTGTGCACACATTAACAGTTGTAATGTTTGTGATAGGGAACGCATAAAGCGTTGACCTCCGTTCGTGGATAGGCAATGGTGTAGGAAGCAGTGACCGTTAGTAATTGCATGTATTGGCTCGTTGGTATTCCGAAATGTGAGAAAGACCGTAGCACGGAATAATTAATGAGTGGATGGCTAAATAGAGATGTGTAGAAGAGAAGAAAACTTGCGTAACAGCTCAAGCTAATAAATGCCGCGTATTTACATAGAATATAGTTCATTTCATAAACTTGAAGCTCCAACAGCATGAGAAGGCAACAGCCGACGACTTGCTAACCCGAGATGTAAGCAGTAGCAACAACTAGCGATCAACGCCGAATAAGCAAGCGTCTAGTGAGCGTTTTCATATATTTTACACTGTTTTATTTCATGTATTTAAATAGCTTTGTTTCTCTTTCTACCTTACGTATTTCCTATACCACTAGAGTGTATGTTTCTAACATGTATCAGTCCAGGTTACTTACAGTCACTCAGCGATATTAACACCCGTGTCAGCCCAGATATTGAGTGATCTATAGTGGTTTCCTTGTTACACTTACTACCTGACTGGAATGTATGTTTCTAACCCGTGTCAGCCCAGGTTAGTTACAGCCATTTAGCAATCATAACACACATGCCTGGCCAGGTTTTGAGTGAACTATAGTGGTTCCTAGTATTCCCGCCATTATCATTGTCCGTTTCATTATAATAAAGTAGACACCCCTCCTCTCCGTTGCATGTTCCCCCCCTCCCTTTACATGCGGAATTGTTTTGATTTGACATTTCGTTAATCGACATTAAATTATGTCTTTCTTTCTTTGTTTATATTTTAAAGAGCAATAGACGGTTTTGTTAAATCTTTAATGTTGTTTCACTAACTAGCAATAAGTTTCAGCTGCCGCAGGATTAAGAACCTTTGCTCATTCTCAACTCATTCTCAGTAAGTAACTGAGGACCGGAGGGACAATAATATCAGTTCCAGCATGCGGTCTCCCGTTAAATGGACCCGGCACCGAGAATCACGTTTCCGGAGAATAATACATTCTGAAGTAATAAGATATTTGTTTGCGCCATTTGCGACTATCGCTAGGACTCTCCATTAGCAGCGTCGCGCGAGTGGGATTTTGCCACAAAGGTAATACCTCACAATCGTTTTTCCAGGTCAAAATTATGCTCAGAAAGTTCCATTTCCTGTTTCTCAGTAATACTCTTCTGTATTTATCTAGAACTTTATTGTCTTTCTTCTTGCCTTCAATCGTATCATGCTTTTTCGCATCGCATAACATTAAACAATTTTGAAGCAATAGCAAACGCAATTTTGACTCTATCTACAGATTCTATAGCATGTTGCATCACCTCCAAATTCCATGACTGTTCTGTATTTTCGAATATATTTGTAAGGCACCTTGATGTTCTGTCAAAATTAAGAATATTTGAAATAAAATTTCTTGCTTTAAGATTGGTATATCATGAGCTACTAAAATTGATTTGAGTAACATTTTGTTAGGTTGAATAAAAAATCGTAGCTATCTGGACACTTTGTCTTGTATGTTTAGTGGCCATTTTGATCGGAATGTTGCCATTACAAAATCTGTTGTCTAAAATCAAATTTATATAACTTAGCGATTGTAAACACCATTATTTAAAAAGTTTTAGTTTAATCTTGAACAGCATAACCTATCCATTGCAACTGTTT
Organism: Adranes taylori; assembly: GCA_009867245.2. Classification (NCBI taxonomy): domain Eukaryota; kingdom Metazoa; phylum Arthropoda; class Insecta; order Coleoptera; family Staphylinidae; genus Adranes; species Adranes taylori. Next base: position 8,989 of record WYDF02307884.1, on the reverse strand, counting down.
CACCTAGTGAAAATATGACCAGTTTGCCCCCAATAGCCACTTTAGCCATCCTCTCCCTATGTTTGTAAATGTTTTTTTCGAATACATTAAAAATTTATTTCTATAACCCCATTTAATTTTTAGAAGTAATAACTTCCACGCATTATACTTGTAAAACCAAGCCATATAATAACGAGGCTGAAAGTTAATTATCATTTATAATATAACAATCCCCTTGCCGTCAGTTACTGTAACAAATTCAAAACATTGAGACCATAGAATATACAAAACAAAAATATATAGATTAGTAATTTAATATTTAATAGAATGTTCGCATAGTGTATAATTTGTGTCTGAAATATACAGTATGAGATTTTTATAAATTGATCTTATAGTCCTGCCATAAATTATGTCCATACTTATTAACAGCACAGCTCTTAAGTATATAAGAAAATTTATTATATTAGCATATTTATAGAGCTAATGCGATGAGCTAAAAAATCCGATCCGTAGAATATGAAACATACTTAACTTTACCGTTAACACTAATGTAATACAACGTTTCGTAACAATGGAAACACCATCAACATTTTTTTTTTTAATACGGAACTGGATATTTTTTCAACGAATTGTTTCAAAATCGTGTTCTAAATACAATCCTGTGTGATTAAAAATAATTTGTAACAGTTCTTGTTTGTTACAGAATTGTTCTTATCAAAGCAGGATCGTAATTTTTACTTTTATACTGCTTTTTATATTTGCTTCTGCTTAGTCGTAACATAAAATGCATCATTACATGAGATAATACAGGAAACGTTAGATAGTAAATTTTAGGTAGGTATGAATTTCGACCAATAGAGAAAGTTCTCCCGTTGAGAAAGTTCTCCCGTTGAGATTTCTAAGGATCAAAATTGCTTTCTCCTGATGACAAAAACGTAAGTGCTGGGTGCGTATCCACAGTGGTGATGGGACTTTACGCGACCACAATCTGAGAGTAGCATAAGTTATTCCTCCCAGCTGGTAAGGATAAAGCGAAGAATTGGTTGCGCTATCCCCTTCAAATGTGAAAAGAATTGGCGCTATTGGCGGTCCAATGACAGATAAGACCGCCAATAGGTGGCAAACACAAAATGGTGAGAAGTATAACTATTCGGAAATTAGTGATGGAAATATTCGTTAAACGCTTTTTTCTGTTAAAAAACTAGTAATAATAAAAAGCGTTCATATATGCATGATAAAGTGCCACTGTATGTTGTCTGCAGAAAATGTAAAGAAACGCACGCTTTGCGAATAAACGCACAAAAGACGGCATCATTTAATCTTGCCTTTCTAGGCTAGTTTGCATTTGTATTAATGTGTGTAAATATTATTTCCGTGTTGAATATTATTTCTTTCGCACCGTGCGGAGAGCCTGTGATGCCGTTCCCGCCATATGAGTTCTTATTTTATGCGTTTTTAAATCTTCATAACGTCAATTTATATTAATATTACTGTTCAATTAATCGTTATTATATTGATTGGTTCATTTGTTAAATTGCATATTATTTTAGTTGGAAGAATTGAATTAGATTTGATTAGTCAATTTATATTATATTAGAGGATTACTCATTCAATTAATGAATTATTAGAGAATTGCTTATTGCAATCTTTAATTAACTGAATTATTGATAATCCTGTAGATTTCAATATGGTTATTAATTTTAGAGCCGCACATATCTCGATTACGTCCGATACCTCGTGATTGCTAGTTGAACAATTGGGAGATGTATTTTAAAATCTACCGCAATTGTGGCAGCTTGGAAAGAATAATATAACAAATAAAAATAATGTAATCCTTGAATAATTAAATAAGAATTAACTTGAATAATTATTTGAATAGGGGTTATCTTGCAGATATATTGCAGTAACTCATGGAAATTAAAATTAGGTCAAATAAGACGTGAGGTTCTTAATGATAACTCTAAAAATTAACTTGTTTATTTTTAAAAATAATTAACAATATATTATACAGAATCAACAAAAGAAAAAGAAAATAAATGTGTTAAAAGTTTAAACAAATAATTCACGTAATAAGGAGACAAATAGAAATATTTAAATTAAAATATTTTAAAAGAAAATTAAATCATAATAGAAATGGTTCAATAAATGCAAATAGTACATATATACATATTTTGTAAATAATTTGAGAGCACTAATATCTAGATGTGTGTTTGTAATTGATATATTGAAATTTATACACGTAAATAAATCATAAAAAATATTATTCTTTTCTTTGCGTTTTGCATTATAATAATTTGTAGAAGCAGTGATTTTAAATCTTTCTTAATGATTTAAAATCACTGCTTCTACAAATTATTAGATTTGTTAATTTAAAAGAAATTTAAATGAAAGTAGCTAAATTTAAATGATTAAAAAAATAATATATATTTTAATGAAATTGATGTTAGAAAATTTGTACAGTAATTTTCTGCTGTTCATCCGTGGGTGAACACTAGTTGCCTAAATTTGTTGTTCACCAATTTGATTAATTTTTAACACAATACATGATGGAAGTTGATTTCGATATTTTACACATTGTTTGCAATATAGTTCCCTTTTCCTTTGGATCCATACTCGCTACTCAAAACCCTGAATCATAACATTCGCCCGATATCAAATTCATTCAATAATAATACATCTTTCTTTCTAAATAACTATTTATAGTCGATATATTTTCGCCGATATATTATACTATCGACTTAAATCAAAAATCAAATGTCAGCACCACGAGCCGTATTCGTTGGGTTGCTTATGAATGATTCCAATATATACACTAATTATGAGCATGACTGAAACACCGAAAAAGATAAAAGAGAACAAAAACTAATAAAAGAAAAATAAAAAAACCAAATATATCCTGCTGATTGTTCTTCTACCCTATTTACCCTCACTCCTAACCTTTCTCCCCTCCTCATCGCCTATGTGTCATCCCTTTTCCTGGCACCCATCAAAATTCTTTTCATTATTTCCATTCCTCTTCTCTCATGCCCCAAACATATCTTCCAATTCTCTCAAAGCATCCTTTCCTTTTGCTTCCACTCAAACCCTCCACATTCAGAGTATATTTTAATACCTAACTAAATTTTAACGATTATTCCACTTTTTTACATGCAATCTAGAATTATTGTTTAGTTACGTTAGTAGCTAGTTAAATTACAATAAATACAAAAAGTGCTATGTAAGTTTTTTTATTAATACATACGCTATTTCAATAAAAAAAATATTAAAATGGTGTCGCGCACCGAACCCCCGGAAATGGTAATTAATGGCTACGCGTACCTCAATGTTATGCTTACCTCAGTTTCAGAATCGGTTTAGATAAAACATCAAGCAACAGACTTAGGCCCCGGAGGGATTCGAACCATCGATCTCCTGTTTACCAGATAGACGCTTTAACCAACTAACCACGAACAAGAATTTTGACAAATAAAATTATTACAAATATGATCGTAACAAAATTAAAAATTTATTATTAATTGATATACAAATTCATTTGCTGTTAATAAATTATATTTAATGACAAATTATTTAATTTAAATTTATTTAAAAAAAAAACTAGCAGAGCGTGGTTTCGATCCACGGACCTCTGGGTTATGGGCCCAGCACGCTTCCGCTGCGCCACTCTGCTTGGTGCAAAATATTTTATAAAATGTCGAAAGCTATCACATAAAGGAAAAGTATATTGATCATTGCATTTTGTGTACGGCTTAAAGATATAAGAAAAATCGGACACATGAAGCACTCAAGCAGTTGCAACAAACCTTGTCGTTGCTGGTTGTTAAATTTGGTGCTCTACCATTCTAATTAGGATTTTTTTATCAAACCTGATTGGAGTCAACTGAGTTATCACTATCTCGGTTTTTGTACTTATTACTTACGTGCTCCCACTAGAGACCTTTTATAGAGACCTAGTATCGTACGAGTTATCAACGTACGAGTTATCGCTATCTAATTTAGTTCAATATTTCAATGGGGTTTATCACGAAAATGATCAAATACTAATTTTTCAGGTGTCATCTATTATGAAATTGACTATATATTAAGATCTTGTTATATTTCGATTAACTAAATATGAAACTTTATGAAGTTAAGGATAGTTAATGTTTAAGTTGAAGCCATTTTAGAGTTTATAAATATGTATTTCTTAATTGCTTCTTCTAGGAAACTATTTTTTTCTAGCGGAATGATATTACTGTGAAAACTCGTTAAGTTAAATATAGAATTTCGTAAACTTACAGACTTAATAAGAAAAGAAATTAGTTTTTACGCCTTCTTTTTCTACTGTACGTTGAGCTGAAAAAATTGTATTTACTTTCCAGGAAGTTTCTTCTACTCTTTTTTCGTGCTGCAATAGTTAGAAGATTTTTTGATCAAATTTGAGTACATGAAAAAAGTTCAGTTGCTAGGCGATACTAAACGTTTGAGATATTTTACAAGGGCATAGATATATTCATTGCGCCCGTTTTAACTTGCAAATTTTTATCGGCAGTTTTGTTTGTGAAGGTCTGGGAGTTATGAAGTGAATAGGATGAAAGCAAAATTAGACGAAATGATAATGCTGGCGGTGTGTTCAAGACATAACTTCGTTTGGTGAAAACGGTTTAATAGGGTCTCGAGAGTTATCTCGTCTTGCTATTTAAACAGGATTTCTCTCTGTTAGTAATGTGTAATGTGAAATATACGAGGCGGAATTAAATAATATTCATCAACTACACTCTTTGAATTAAAAATGTAATGTTTATATAGGGGGATGATTTTAGCTTCCAATGTGGCTGGCAAGAGAGAATCCTTTTAATGGGGTACGTAGTAATTCTTTCTTACATTATGAGATCTCCTGGAACAATAACTACAAAATGCGAATCGCTTTAATACACACTTTGATTTACCTATGTACTACGAAATTCTGTTATAATCCCTAGATTCGAATAAAATAACACCTAATCAAAATAATAAAATAAAATAATAATTGTATTTAATTAGATTAATAAAAATGGCGTTCACGTTTCGTCAAATACATTTTCAAATTATTTATAAAATTATCCTGTTTACAGTTTTTGTCGATCCTACCATCATTAATTTAGTTTACGCACCGTTACCTTATTAATTCATTTCAATTTATTTTAATTTGTTTCAATAAATAAACTTGTTGACTAATCAATTTAATTTTTTTTTTTCACAGACTTCAAACTTAAAAGAATTAGTAAATTACTATCAAATACTGTAATCTAATTTGCGATACTTATTTCACAACTTAATGTATTCATGTTTTAATTTGCAATAAATTATAATTTAATTTCATTTAATTCATGATTTTATTTTCAAAACGATCCACTTTACACCTAAAAATTTCTCATTACCGACTATTTCTTTCTGTGAGTTGTGTGCCTTTTATTGCTTTCTTTGACTAGCTACTCTCCTACCAAGATTAAGATTGATATTTCTCACTAGTTTACCCCTTCTTACGTTAAAATGCATTCACCTAATATACTCATACTTGATTAACCTGTAATCTATGTTTTTCTAACTGTTAACGTCATGATTAATAGAAATACAATCACTCATACTTTACGGGATCATACAGTACGCTTTCACCTACTATTGATTACTTACCAAACAGATCTATTTATCAACACATTCACTGACAACAGCGTCACACATTTCACTCACTACGGTTGCTGTATGATTCGGTGGCCCTGGATGCGTGTAAAAGAATTTGGTTATGATTTAATTAGATATAATAGAATTTAATCAATGATAAATAATTATTTCTACATTTTGTTTTCATGGTTTTAGATTATATTCTATGTATTACCTAAATACTTAAGTAACAGCAACATTTCACAACACAACATCATGGAATATTTAAATTATATACAAGTATCAAGCGTACAAATCTATCTACCATAGAACTAAATTAGAACGAGGACAAATTGCCTCGTTACAATAGTTAAGACGTTAGTTATATCTGTATGAGCAACAATTTCAGTTTCCATAATTATAATAATAAAGTATATGGAAAGGAATTTACTTTCGATGAAGTTAGCAAACCAGAGGTTTTCAATAAATTGTTTGCTAGGTTAATATCCATACTGTTTCAAAAAGTCAAGAATAATACCATGATAAAAAGGTGGACAGGCAGAAGCTCTTTATAAAATACTCTTGCTTTAATTAGCAAATCATGAAGCAGTATTCTCAGATCCGCACTATAATTGGCGTAGAAGCATACTCCTATTGCATACTCCATCATTACATTGAAATTTCCGTGGTGGGCTATCATGAAAGATGGTATCATATTATGAAGTATTAAAAAAAGCAGCTTTTCTAGAGTAGGTTAGTTACGTTACGTTGTGGTTAGATTAAGTTACGCTGTAGTGCAGTTTGGTTAGGATCTTAATTAAGCTTTAAATTACTTTAAATCAAGTAGTTTTTAGGTTGATTGATTCGTGAGGTAATTGAGACCAATTCAGTATTTTTACATTTTGTTCATAAAATTCCTTAGGAATATTTCGTATTAAGGAGGGTAGGGGGGGGGGGCATGTGTAACGGTGAAATTATTATAAATATAGATATCCATAAAATGAATAAACTGATGAAAATTTTTTATGAGATCTTTCCTTCTTATGTTATAATTATATTAAATCCAGTTTGCGAAATTTTCTTACTGACCAGGATATTTTAGAAGTACGACCGATATTGATAAATATCCGGTAGAATAAATAATTTATGGAAATCATCCAGACAATGGAAACAGATAAATGTCGTAAATCCGGCAAGGCTTATAAATACCTGTTAAGGACAAACCAGGAGAGAATTATATGGCACAGAGTAGGAATTGGTACTCACGGTTCTTATTAAATGCTTTAAGATGTGGATTAAGTCTATTTCGTTGTAAGCTGATATAAATATCGGATTATTGCCCCGAAAGGCATTTAGAATGTTACGAACAACGAGAATGTGTTTAACAAAACAGCTGATTAATAAGTAGAATAGAAATCTATGTCCGAACTTTGCGCATATCATCTATACCATAGAACAGATTATATAAGTTCAAGTTATGTTTTGTGTTCGAGAAGAAATTAATTTTTCTGTACCAACTGTTAGAAAATCTAAGAAAACGAAGTTCACGATTAGATCATATACTTCTGTCAAAACTTCTATTAATATAAATCGCTTTGACTTATCTGAACGTTATAAACAAAGTGACAAACTACGTGAAATAGCACGGTTAAATATTATTTTATATTTATTACCGGTTGAAAGTTAAATTGTTATTTTCAATTTCAGCTATTAGCAACAGCTGCCATAAAAGTATAATCCCCTTGTCTAGGGCTTAGCTAATAAACTACTTGGAAAATAATTTAAAGAATCGCTTAATAATTGTGAACAAAAGGGTAGTCGTAAGTTACACTTTTGGCTGATAACAAGATGGTATTTAAGTTTCTGTGGAGCTTACGGTTAGATTGACGTGAGTTGAGTGAAACACACCTGTCGAAAACTAACTAGTAAATCTCTTTATTAAATTATTAACAATAATTTAATAACAAATAACAATTAAGTGATAAATTATATTTCTGGTACTAAGGATCAGAATATATAGTTACAAATATAAAACAATATGAACTTGATTTAATCTCACAATAAATTGATGATACTATAAATGCTATTTCTATTCGCACGTTATAATGTGTACGTAAATTAAGTATACATGCAAAATATGAACCAACTTGACCTTATAAGTTTTGTTGTACGTGCATAGTATATTTACACATGTTTTTGATATTAAACGAAAATGCATGTTTATTAATTTGTTTAGTTTTGCAAATTTGCTCAACTAATATTAAATATCTTTAATCTATTACAATTTGATGAATATTTAATTGAGATGAAATCTTAAAATATGAAATAAATTTAGATTTCTTTTTACTAATCAATGCTCAATTCTGTTATATGATTTAGAGGACTATTTTATTATTATGGTTTATAGAATTGAACACATCCATATAAATACCTTTAATTTGAACTACTTGTAAATCCTACAGGCTTTCTTATGCATCTGTTTAATAGTGTACGTAAAAGATCGAATGGAAATATAGCCTGTGCAATAAAGTTTATTGCACTAGAAATTATTGTCATCGATATTACTTAGCCGATACAATTTGCTCCGAAAGGCACGTTCAAAAAGAAGGATGGTCTTGCATAAATTAAAAATGTAACTATTCAGATGAAACAACATATATGCGCATTATGTTGTGTGGAAAAATATGTGTGCCTTGTCTGTGTTTAATTAAATATTTTCTTGTTGCGTTTATTGAATGTAGAAAACTGTGGGTAGTGTATTCGAAGTAAAAGCCTTTTTCTATTTGATATTGAGTTAGTTTTGAATAAAGTATAGGAAAAGAGATGGCGGAAAAAACAAATATATAAAAAATAATTTATTAACTCGATGTATTATATGTTCCAGTGGGAACAAGTTCTTTTCAAATGATATCGCGGTCCATCGCGTTCCAAACATATACTGCGATAAAAAAAAAACGACACATCACTAATTACTTTATTCTCAGTATACCTATATTCTACATTTTAGCCATGTAATTTCGTAAAATGTATATAATTATTTCTTAAGAGGATTACGATAGTTATTCTAGAAAACAAATATTTTAAAAATAAGGACAATATGCAAATGTTTTTAAAACTTTCTACAAAATATGAATTATTTTCTAACTATGCATTAATAAATGAAAATTTAACCGTATTTGCGAAATATGCCTTTATATGCAAATGTATAAATCCTAAAAATGATCATGTGGATGGGTATCGTCGTTTAATGACACGACTACATTAATTGTTTAATAAATTATTTTGATTAAGCAGGTTGTCTTCGAAAAATGTGTAATAAATATGAGAGACTAACAAATCAGAAAAAATGTCGATGAACCGCGGGTGGATGGCCATTTCTGCTATAAGGTATTAA
>WYDF02307873.1:0-15174 GCA_009867245.2 Adranes taylori | reverse complement strand
ATGACTTAGTATTAACTTACAATTAATATTTTGTACTAACAAAGTGTATAAACGAATATACTAACACAAATTCGAGAAACAAATTATGAAAACGCAGTAAAAAAATCTATGTGCTTATTGTAAACGAGTATAACATGTAAACTATTAATATCTTTTAAACTGTTTTACGTTTATAACAAAAGATATTTATATTATTGCTATTTTTATAAATTAAAATATATACAAATATTTTATATATAAAGAAATCAACTCCAGTTGAACTAGATCAAGACACTTCTCCTTTAAAATTAAAGGGTACGATTTACTTTTCTCAAATTTAGTAAAAGTAACCATTGTTTTTCTTTGTGAATTCTTAGATATTAAATTTTATATCCATGATACAGTTGCGATCATTTGTTTCTTTTTTTTTAATCAAATTTGTGTGCTAACAAAGGAAACCTAACAATTCTCAATTCTGTCCCATAATCGCAAACTACTGCATCTCTCAATGGCACTAATTGTTTAACATGTGCCATTTGCCGGACACCTCCTCCAAAAGATACTGTTTTAAGGGCAGTATCACTGCCTCCGCTACTTCTAACATCCCATACGGCAAGACCACCTCCTCTGGGCGATGCAGTCACCGCTAAATATGGTCCGAGCATCAATAATCCGTCTTGATGGTGTACTGTCGACGTTTGTAGTGTATTCAATAGATGTCCTTGGAAACGTTCCCAAACGCAAAGTCGTTCATCAGCGCCCAATGAGATTACATAGCTGGAAGAGTATGTGAGAGCTGTAATGGGACCATCGTGGGCTTGATTATTGTACATACACGCGCCTTTAATAAAGAAAATTATTTACAATTTAATTAAAATTCATTCAGACTTAGCGACTTGCTACCTTAACACTCTACAACTTTAACTACTGCCTGGATTAACTAACAAAGTAATATCGTTATTACGTAATGCATTTGGCCTTACGTCATGGATTTAAACCATAGTACGTAATGGATTTAAACCATAACTCATAAGAATTATATCCTCTTCTTCGGCACAATTGATCCCCTACTAAGCGCATTGTATTAATCAGATCCTTTCGGACTATTAAGAATGGAATTATAATTAAATTTCAATTTTGATTTTTACCAATGCGAATTATCACAGAAATATTTAAGTTCACAGATTCAACATCACAACTAAAAATGATTAAGTAATTCATGTTAGGTTTTAACTTTTAAATAAGAAATATACAAAATCCAACCACACGACATATACCCAATATTTGGAAGTATATGACAATTATGACAATGTTTTACTCAGGTAAGCTCCAAATAAATGTGATGAAATGGAAAAAATAAATTAGTAATATAACTATTCACTACATATTTAATAAAATAATTAAAATTACTGATCTGTGTCGGGTGTAGTTCAGAACAAATTAAATTCAGAAATGAAAATTCAACAATACTCAGCAGAGTATTGTAGTTATACCAATTTTGTTGGGAATATTGCATTTAAAAGGGGACAGATACCCCTTTAATAAACCTAATTTATTTAAAATAAATGTTACTTTTATTTCATTGAAATAGTAAATTCAAACATATCTAAATTACCTGTTAGCAAATCCCAAACACATAACATACCATCCATCGATCCACTTCCCGCAGTTGCAGGACTTACTCGATCGATAAATATGCAAGTAATGGGTCCACAATGTCCATGCAGCGTGTATAAATGAGCACCATTTGACTCTTCTAATCTGTACACCTATATTTGAGAAATAAAAAATATTGGAAGGTGCATTATGCCTTACGTAATATTTGAACTAGAATTAAAAAAAATTAAATAAACAATTGTTTTTAAAATTATTTGTACCTTGAGTGTATGATCCTGACTACCAGTTAAAACACGTCCACCATCACAATCCAAACAGGTAATTAGTTGTTGATGAGCTCGCGTAGACAATACCTTAAAACACCGCATATCTTCTTTTGTATTTGATTCACAAGTCTGCAGAGGAACAAAAAAGAATGGAAGTTAAGCGCAATATTTTTGTAAAACATATTAATAAAATTTAAAATATTTATTACTTTGTAGCAAATTTAAAAGCACTCACTTGATTTTGCCCGAAATCCGAAATAGATCCGGCTGATCCTGTTCGAACGTGCGTTCGCCTATATGCGCTTGAAAATGTCCAATCAATGGGTTTACCCTGACTATACGTCTGTAATTGAAGGAATTCTAGAGTACCATATAAGCGAGCTGCTATCACACGAGACCCAACCACTTTAATTGAAGTTATACCGACCGATTTTCCATCATCAAATGTACACTACAAAAAAATTAGATTTAGAGGTACTTAAAAAAGCATATTAAATCCAGGTGAGGAATAATTTTAGAAATTGAAGTGAAGAAAGCAATTACTATTGTACCACGTCGAAGAAAACTTGAGTTGATAAGTTAGTTCATACTTTCACGTTAAGACTGATTCGTTCTAAAATAGTTTTTAACGTTAAGAGGAATCCATCACCACAAAATGAAGTTTTCGGCATGAAAACATGTCTGTTCCTCCACGTTTCTGTCTTTAGTTTTCATTAATTTTGAAAACACTTTTTTCTAAATAATCAAAAAGGTTTATTGTACCTCATTCATACAGACTTTTTCAAATAACTTTAATTACATTTTTTCGAAAAAAAAAACATAAAACGTACCAAATTTCGACTATATTACAACGTCATTATTACAACATACTATTTTATGTTAGAAATCTCCGTAATGAATGAGATTCTATGATTCTTTATCCGTCGAATGAACAAAATTTGAAACAAATAGGTGCAATAATTTCTTAGAAAATGTGGCGGACTAAACGTACTGTTTGCAAAAATAATCATTTCCTTGTTCTTTTACCATATGATTTAAATTTTGTAAATCCCAGCAACGATATTGCGTGATGCAATCTTTTTCGCCAAACAATACCAGACCCATATACTAATATAAGACCAGACCATGCCCAACCGTTTGGGGAGGCTCAGCCAAGCAGAAATTTATTAACAAATGGAAACAATGATTTATTTTTAGAAAATTATTTTTAGACTAAAAGGAAAGTTAAATTTCCTATAAGGGAAATTTTCTGCGATAAATGTACAAGGTCGAATGAAGAATACTTGAAACAAATAGCTGTAAATACATTTCATCAATTCATTGTATTAATTGACATATTTACAATATAATTTCCAAAAACTTTTTAGTAAATTTTTGTATAATTACAAATTTTTTGTTGGCTCTTTCTATTCTCTTAAAAATGATGCCCACAATGAGGAACCCAGGTTTCAACGTTTGTTGAGATGTAGCTCATAATATCTTAAATATTCAACATATTCAACACAAGATTAAATTTGCAAATTCTATATACGAAAATGTTATAAATTTTATGAGCTTTAAAAAATAAAACTATTGCACTTAAATTACACTTGGATCACTAGTATTGTTGACCCTAATAGTTTTATTTAATCTATAAATGCTAGGAATATTGAGATGATACAAATATTGTGAAAACACCAAACTAAATTGGATGGTTAGTTTGGGTGAGGAAAGAAAGGGTTTAGATATTATGAAAAGAATAAGGAAAGAAATAATTAAGAAAAGGTAAGGGAAATGGATTTCTGAAAAAGGTGGGGTGGTATGAAAAGGGGTAAGGGGGAGGGGAGTGGGAAAGGATGGGAGGGAAGAAAAAATATGATATTGTCTTGCCTTCTCCTTTGAAGATTAGGAATTCTTGATTATTTATTTATATTTTGTTAATTTTTTTATGAAGATATTTTGCTTGTAAATAATGTATATATTTCGTAGTATGCCAATAAAGGTCTTATCTATCTATTGTTTGAGTTGAACTAACCCTTTCATTATATGCATAAATCACCCTTGCACATAAATCAAAAGTCGTTAAAAATGGCATGAAACTAAATGTTTGGTTGCATATATGTAATATTTACTGTTTTGCTATTATGGCATTTAAGACATCGCGTAAATAGTGATTAGGATATGGCGAAACGTTATATTCAACGGTGTGCGAAGCACGCTTTAGCCAAAAGTGACATGTGTCCGTGTCTATGCTAATCGACTGTTATGTTTAATCAGCTAGATGCTCAGCTGATTAAACGTTGAATTATAGAGTATCTAGCTGAATTATAAACAAAAAATCTTTTTTCATAATCACTATCACAATTACGAATCAGAAAATAATATCCTTATACCTATGACATAAATTCTGTAAGTACGACTTGTACATTATAACGAGTTGGCCGTGTTGATATTTAGAGTAATTTTTACAGTTTTTTTACACGTAGAAAACTTCATAACTTACTTATAAACGAATGTAGAAAAAGTATGTAAACAATTAGAATAAGTAAAGAACACAGAATCTCAAATTTTATTTTTAATTTCCATTGTTAATAAGATATGAAAGGGTTGGAGATATTTCCCTTGAGCAGCTCCAAAAATAAGAACACACCAAGCAGAAGCGTTGTAATAAATGTCGGCAAAAAACGAAGTTAATTAAGACCAGGGGAAGCTCTGTTTATTAAACTTACATAACTGGCAACACTATAGGTGACATACAACTTTTCGGATTAATTATAGTAACAATTAAATCAATTTGTTACTTTAAAACATATAAGAATCAGACACGTTTTGTGCAGATAATTTATTTTATGTATACTTTACTAAATTTGACGTATTTCTAAGACCTATGTTGAGCTCTGTTGAAATAAATTCTATTCTATTCTATTCATATTGCACACAATATACTAAAAGTCACTATATAAAACCGGTATCTTGACATGTGTTTCGTTATTTTTGAAATTTGAATTTATTATGTATGTTAAAATTAATTGTAACACATTAAATTAGAATAGAGTAACATTTCAAAATGAATAAAGTGTTGCCTAGCAAAACTTGTAAACCAGGTACTATTACAATTTCCCTCAATTTAATATGACATATTACAAAGTAAATATGTTGATATATTAGCAAGAAAACAATGTAATGCCTTCCTGTGACGCACTGGAATTTAAAATAATAATTTACAGCGTAACATTTAAGATATATCACTTCTTGTTATTCAGTGTAATAATGTAAAATGTTTAACATTTTTAGGAGATCTTTGTTTCAATAAGTCCGTGTAGTCCTTCTGAAGTACTAGAAGCTTTATATAGTGTTAGTGGCCTATTAAACAAAAAAGTGAGCCTTTATGTTTCTGGCAAGTTTTGATATATAACATTGAAAAAGTAAATATAGCAATGTCAATATATAATAAAAATGCAATGTCAATATATAATAAAAATAAAGGCCCAATAATTGGAAAACTTCAAAGCCAAGTAGTAATTTAACTCCATCTCTTAAACTTACTCAACATATGAAGTCCAAGTAATTGTTTAACATCTTGTATTAAATGAGTCAATTAATTAAATACTCAACATTATTCGATTAAGCATCAATATGTATTTATATTACTGCTTAGACAAAGTAAACAAAAAAGTTCCTTACGGATAATTTCGCATTCACAACTGCTCAAGCTTGTCAACAAAATAAATGTTCATTTGGATAAAGACTTTCTGCAAATGTAATCACAATTACTCGAATTATAAATAACTTTCTATTTATTTCTACTTAATTAAGAATAATTACATCAAACTGTACCTTATATTTGCCCGTAGTTCCTTCCCAAAACTCAATACGACCATCAGAACATCCTACCGCGATCAGATTATCCACAAAATCCATACACCAGATTTGCGGTGCCAGCATACCACGGCCAGATGATACGTGCAATCTTCGGCTAAAATTTCCACCGCCTTCGTCCTGATAGGGCGCACAGGGCCCACTAGATACAATATTAGAGGCGGATACTGCAATTTGTATATCAACAGCAGGACTCCTATTTACGTTCGGTAAATTTGCTGATGAACTCGTAGAGTTCAGAGAATTTTCCGGAACTGCAAATATGATACCAGATGTTTCACTGTCACTTTCACGATGTATCTATTAAAATTACAATTGCTATATTTATCCACAAAATTGGCATAAGCATTAAAATACAATATAATATATGTTTCTATGCCTACAATTGTTGACTATTCAAACAATTATAGACACTAGTTATAGTTATAAATAACGATACAAGTGTAAATCAGTATGCAAGAAAAGCAGTAATTTTCTTTTTCGCCCACTAAATAATTTCTGCATAAACTTAATTAAAAACATCTGCGGTTGCATACTAAATTGATCGGTAATCATCTTGAACGTCGTTCAAAAAATAATTATTCAGACAGGATGTCATTCTAGTAACAATCACTTTCCAGTTTTTCCATGACTCGGGATAAAACGCTAAGAGCTGTTTATAAAGATTGAGAAAAACAATTTAACGCAATACCCTTATTTACTAGATAAGCCAAAGGATCAACTATATTTTATTTTCTGACACATGTTTAAAATTTCGGTTGGCAGGTCGTCCGTATGTACACAATACAATGTGTATTTTAATAATCTAATAATCTAGTATTTTAATAATCTAATAATCAATGTGTATTTTAATAAATAATTTAAAGGATATTATTAACTTAGATCAAGACAATACAATTTTAAATAAAATATAAATCAGACAATAATATCATTTTTAATACACATACCCTTTGTTCATTGTGTAACCATTTGGCCATATCCCCTCCACTACTTCTTCGTTGTCTTGTGGTCAGACAGGCATTACTCGTATTAAAATTCCGTCCACAATCGTGATTCAAATATAACTGTCTATATTGTTCGCCAAAATCGTAACGTGATCGTACACCAACTGCATCGACTACCGGTTCCAATTTCAAATTATCAAAACTCGTATTGATCTTCGCTTTCAAATTGGGAAATGACATACCAGCGCCGTAGAAATCACTTCCTGATTCGCCGCGAGATGGCGGGGAACCAGATTCATAATCCGATAGATTGTCATAGTAGTCGGGATTTTGATCGTCTGGGCTCAGTTTTGGATTAGTGATAGGTGAGTAAAATCTATAAAATTATTAATGAATTAGTCAAATAATACATACGTTCTTATAACGATAAAATAAAACAAAAATCACTTATAAAAGTAATAGTTTTAAAAACTTATCTAATCTGTAATCCCGATTTAGATAATCATAATGTATTACAAACATGAAAGGGGTTAACCCATGATGTATGATATAAAAGACTTACAATTTTCTATTAATGTTAGCCAGAATTTCACCAGTGATGCTATCCCAAACTTTCAAATGACCACCCAAGCAGGAGCTGACAATGTTGTATCCATCTGTAGAAATACATTCAACTTCTTGTTGATGACCATTCAATATTATAGGAAGAGACTAAAAGAACATAATTTTTGTCTGACAATTACCGAAATATTATCGAAATGTTAATTAAATTGAGATTCTACATTTATAAAACTAACCTCAAACAAAACTGGTATATCGCTTTCATCCCCAGACTTTTCACTGGTCCAAGAAGCTCTCCATTCTGCATAGTTTCGCGAGCAAATGCATTTGTATAAGACAAAGACGGTATAGACTAGAACAATTACGCTAATAGCGCATAAAATTGCCGTAAGGAATAATTCCATTGGCGTGGTGGGATAAAATGGTCTGTCGGTATTTGGAAAATTAGCTGGTTTATCATTTCCAACGCCATCTAAATCTGCAAATTAAATGTTTGTATCAATTAAAAGTGTTGCAATATAAATTATCTATCAAATATATTTCGGTAGCGACTTGACACTCCTAAACGATTCCGGTTAAGACTAGGCCTACTTCAGGAAAGCACCCCTACGAGATTGCCGCATCAGATAGTGATAATAAATTGTCCAGTGAAAACCAATGGAACATGAAAAGCTGGCAGTGATGCACTATAAATTAGTCACGACATTCGCAACTAATAATCAAGATATATGTAATTAACATAAATAATTAGAATATATAAGTAAAAATTGACAATGACAATAAAAGGTAAATCATTGTTATTAAACGAGTAAAGTTAGATTAATAAAATAAAAAATTAACAAGAATATGAAGAAAACGACGTCCAATGACACGAACAAATACGTTTTAAGAGCCTTGATTTAAAATAGTATACGTTTAGGGATTATTTTCTTAGGGAACAAAACTTGCAAGATATAATATACATAATAAAATATGCATGTACTAAAATAAAGTGCTGGTCCCATAATAATTTTAAAACAAAGTAAAAGAAAAGTAACAAAAATAGAATCGTAGTGATGTGGAATGGAATGCAATAAATAGAATCGTTAAACAAAGGAATAAATGAAAACAACAAAATAAATTGTTTCAAATCTCGATGCCTACTACCTCTCCATAAGAATGCGTCGGATTTTCACATTACTTTAAGAGAAGCCCTTAACTTTACTACTTAGTAAGGTACATAATTAACAAAGTGTAAACACTCACCAGTAAAATCTATCGGATCTAGTGCCATAGCCAGCGCTTGCCATTCAAATTTTCGTTCAATTTTTTCTTCAGCATTGCGCAGTAAAACGGCTTGCTCAGGACTAATAGCATGTGATATCCGGATCGGTGGCAATATAGCAGCATAGCCTCCACTCAAACTTACATTATAATTTCCCACAATCGATGGCCAATGATGCATCTGTAGATTAAACCAAGGCACATAATCGCCATGTTTTAAACGAGCCAATTCCTCGGAACTATTCACTGTGCCTTCATTTGCTGGATGAGTTTTTTGCGTTACATAATTAACCAAATAGTTTTCTTCCGAGTTCAATACGGGTAGGATATTATAATTAACGTTGGTATATTGTTTAGTAACACGCACTGGATCGATCGATTTATCTGCAAAGTATTGTTCCATAATACCACTATTATAAAGAATCATACCTATCCAAATAACCATTAAAACCATAAAAGCTCGTTGAAATAACCGGGTTCTAGCCCATATATTCACTAAACGCAAACGTTTAGGTATTTTTTTATCGTGCTTGACTTGGTTTTGTCCCGGAATATTGCCATGAATGATGAAATTTAGTCTCGGATGCGATTTTGATCGACTCATTCCGGTTGTGCTTATTCTATCTATGTTATGACCTTGTTGAGACTGATAAAGATTATTTCTGAAATCTCCTAATTTCTCACCAGCATTTTTCTCCAACTTACGCGCGTCAAGACCTAGTACTGTAGTGAAAAATAACATTTGCAAAAAGAAGTCTGCTATGAGGCCTACAATGGCAAAAATACTGAAACCTTGTATTGTTGGCACAAAAGTGAATAATCCAATCGTTAAAATAGTGATTTCTATTAAAAGATTTTTAGTTATAGACCAGCCTTCTTTGCTTAAACCTTGTGCAACGCGTATTTTAATATCCAAATGCGTTGGTGTATTAACAACGCTTTTCGTTATTACTAAAACATTTTCTAAACCGACTAAGATCACTAAATAAGGAAAAATACGTTTATCTTGCATCGATAATGTTAAACCAAAAAAGAAGCAAACTCCTAAAGTCATTAGTAAACTGCACACAACAGTTAGAACGACTGTAAACGCCATAGCAATTTTTGAATTGATCATTTCGATTTTTCGCACTGAAAAATAGTAATAAATGAATAATAGAGTGTAAGTTATTAACAAAGGAATATATTCTAAATAATTAATCTCTCCAGGATAATGAATTAACACGGTGTCGTTAATATTATTCATTTGTGTGTTATTAAGATCTTGGTGCAATGGATAAACGCTACGTAGTTTATTTCGTAAGCCGCTAATAAATCTGTAAAAATAATATAAACATTTTAATGCATACAATAAGGTTTCATGTTTTATGGTGAACATACTTTTCATCGTATTGCGCTAAAAACAAAGTTAAAGCATACTGGACGATCCTTGAACGGTTCCTTAATGGATACCTCTTAATGCCTGTATCTATCAAGTGCATTCCAAATAGCATTTCTGATAATGAGGTCTTGCCTTTTTGCAAATTCTGTAGTTGTATAAAAAATAATAATTAATATATTTATTGATAAGTAAATTACACGATAAATCAAGCTAACATGAATAACATTAATTGAAAGCAAATTTAACCCGCGCAAAGAATATATGCAATAGTCAGTAAATAAGTCCTTATTTACTAAACCTGAAATTGAGACAAGAAGGGATGTCGCGAAAGTTTCGAAACGTTTTCAAAATCGTCCCATATCAAAGTATAAAAAACTATAAAAACACTAGATTAATTTCGATAACTAAATTAATGTTTATATTAATAAATAATTTTTCTTTTTTTTTCTTTTAAGTTTTAATGAGTCGTAGACCATGATTATTAATAAAAGAAAATTGTCGACTTCATCTGCATCGATTGTTTTTAATGATTTATAAACATAATACACTAGCTAATGCATTTTCAGCAAGCTTGCCATTCTCAAGCTAAAATATAAAATATAAAATAGGGCACATAAATAAATGTTAAATTGGATATTAAAGCATTGAAATAATGATTAATCAGGAAATAAACTTATCTGTTAAAGAGAGAGCAACAAACAAGAGGGTGTTTCGGTTGGCACTAAACGTAAAAATTATTTTTGATTGTCATTTGAAGAAATTGTTTAGTGATAGAATGAAAATCATTAAAGGAACTAAGAAAAGTCAATGTGAAGGTGACCAACTTCGGATTGGTTCGATATAATAATTATTGATAGAAGGGTTATATTTATGATTATGATATTGTTGATATCATTATACGATATTGTTGTTGATATGATATTGTTTAAGTGGTAAACA
The DNA here is from genome assembly GCA_009867245.2 of Adranes taylori. Taxonomy (NCBI): domain Eukaryota; kingdom Metazoa; phylum Arthropoda; class Insecta; order Coleoptera; family Staphylinidae; genus Adranes; species Adranes taylori. Next base: position 4,366 of record WYDF02307873.1, on the reverse strand, counting down.
CTTGAAAAATTCTGATGCAGGAAAATTAACTTGGTCATTAAGGTTTTCATAAGTTTTAGAAAGGGCTATTTCAAGACTTTCAGCGATGTTAAGTTTCATACCTTTATCTAGAAAATGAAGTATTTTTAAATTGGCAACAGGGTCAAAACCATGATCTGAGTTGGAGGAATTATTGATATGAATGGCTAAGTTAGAATTAACTTAGTCAATTAATTTAATTAGCAAATTAGAGATTAGAATTTGAAAATAATTGCTTTACCTGGTAACTAAAGATGGTATGGATAATAGAATTATCCTGTGCAAATAATTGCATATCCTGTTTCCAAAGATTAGCCGGAGACAGTACAAGGCAGCTGTACTCAGGTAAAATATCTGTTTTGGTTTCAGCAGGTCGTTGTATAGCTTCCACATGAAGACAGACGTGTCCTAGAGTTTTCTTACTAAAAATACACTAGCTTTAAAATGTAAGCAATATTGAATGAATGCGAGTTAAAATTACTAATTAAATCTGCCTTACACATAAATATATAAAATAGACTGGACAGTAGTAAAATTATTTGGATCACAATCATTTCATATTTCAAAAACGAAATTAAACATGTAATGAAAGACTAATATTCCAAAACTCCATTTAAGAGTCTTATCATTACCATAATATTAGTCTTTCATTACATTAAAAATATGGACTCCAACACTGAAGCGTACTTCGATATACAAGAATTAAATATAATCTAACCAACCTCTCTGGATCCTGATAATTCCTTACTACATCCAAAATTTTGAACGCTTCGTATAAAGGAGCCCTAAAAGCATCACCAACTAGCAGTGCACCAGTCCAAGGCACAACAGCACTTCGAACGACCACCTGTTGAACGTAGCACTTTATGGGCTCGTAAGCTATTAAACTACCGCCAGATGGTAATGCAATCGATGCGTTACTCAAGATGTTTGCAAACATGTTGCTGCCAGTCAATGGAAGATTCGACAAAGGATAACTAATAAATAGGAAAATAAATAATATAATATGTTTATTAATATAATATTAGTTAAAAGAATTGGGATTCGTAATATACGAATTGCCAGCGAATAAGCAAATACTGATAAAAAGTTACTTCATATTATCATAAAACATTGAAAGAAATCATAGAAGTGGCTATAATGAGGAACAAATGTTTTATGTAATCGCAATGGGTTTTGGAAGAACTATAACATCAGATAACGCGTTAACTCTATAAAAGTAACAGAAATCAATATGTGTATGAGGCAATATGGTAAATTGTCATAACAAAATGTGGTAATAATTTTGTTGGTTTTAAAAAACATGTTACTCAGAGCATTGCAATCATCGAAAACTAAAACAAAAAAAATTGAATTGATGCAACTAATATTATTGATTGTACAAATGATCTTGATAATAAAACTCTAATTAACTAACAACATGTGTGCGAAGAAAAAATGGTTAACTCGGAAAATCGAAACCATCCAGTTGGATAAGCATTGTACAAAACAATTTGAAACGAACAACTTTCTGGAAGTTATTGATAAAGTTGAATATGTGTCTATGTTTACCAAAGAAGTTAATCTTATTTTGAACAAGCATTAAACAATGTAACGCGGTGTATGTTTAAATGGGTGAAAAGAGGAAGAAAAAGAAACTACCCATTTTGCACCAGAATTGCACCAAATTAAAAAAAAATCCGATATGAAGAGTTAAAACGATTGCATTAACTTTTTATTATTGCATCAACGTTATTGTCTTATGTTACGCTATCGTTTGCCGTTCAGGCCACTTGTATCTCTTTATGTCATGAGAAGCAAAATGTAAAGCCGCTAAAGGTAGATCTTAACCCGATCACCCGAGCAGAGTTTGTGATAACAATCAAGAAGTGTAACAATGGCAAAGGGCCAGGTATTGACAAGATACATGTAGATCCACTCAAGAGCGACGCTAACCTGACAGCAGAAATTATGCTCCATCTACTAAACCAAGTGTGCAAATTTTTTTCGAGTATTCTATTAAATCGCATCAGGAAAGTACTGGGCGGAAGATTAAGAAAGAAGTAAACTATACTCAGGGAGCGCAGATACTGTACAGACCAAATCAACATCCTAAGACTCATAGTGGAGCAAACTTGAATATTAGTCGCCCCTATATCTGAAGTTTGTTGATTTTGAAAAGGCCTTTGACAGCATAGATCGACATAGTCTGTGGTCAGCGTTAAGAAATTACGGAGCCCTAGAAAACATAGTACGCCTAATTAAGGCAATGTAAGTGAAAAGGGACAAGTGCTTCACGAGGGAGAACTTTGATGTATTTGATATAAAAATTGGAGTAAAGCTGTTTATTCTCGCCTATTCTCTTCATAGTAGCGCTGGACCAAATGGACCTGGTCCAGACACACCGAGAATGCAGACTAAACTGGACACTTCAGAAAGTGAAGCAGCGACAATTGGCATCCAGATCAACAAACCAAAAGCAAAAGAGCTACGAGTTAACCCCACCAAGAATGACCCAATCCTCCTCCACGGAGAAACTATTTTGAAAGAGTCGAAACCTTCTGCTATGTATGGAGCGTAATTTCAACTTCTGGGGGAGCAGATGAAGATATTACCCATCGAATAAAGAAGGCGAAAGCAGTTTTCGCCCAGCTGCGCCGGATATGGAGGTCCAAAGAAATATCATTAAAAACAAAATTGCGATCGCTGGAGTCGAACATAAAATCAATACTCTGTTACGGGTGTGAGACGTGGAAGACAACGGCCAGACTAAATCAACAAATACAAGCTACAGTGAACCGATTTTTGAGGACCGTCCTAGGAATCAGATGGCCAAACCCCCAGGGAAGGCGAAGACTGGAAAGACCGCGACTAACATGGCGAAAAACTGTAGAAAACGAGGTGGCAGAAATCGGCAAGCCCTGTAACACAATCAAACCCAGAGCAAAGAATTGAACCCGCTAGAAAACCCTCATAGATGCCCTATGCTCGTTGGAGGAGTACTAAAGGAAATAAGTCAAGTCAGTAAGTATCGAAACCACCGGTTTCAAACCTCTGGGAACATACAAAATCCAATTAAACGGACTTAGTGAGACATTGCTATATATGTAAGCCAATAAAAAAAATTCAATACAAATTAGAATAATGATCTCACTTAAAACATTAGTAGTAATAATTAGTTAATCATTCAGTTGACAATAATGCACGTAATATGCATAATAAATATTGATTATTCCCATTTCATAAATAAAATATAAGGCGTGAAATTCCGTAAGAAGTGGTATAATAAATGAAATTAAAAGTATTTATAATTCATAAATAAAATATTTGTGAATAAAAAAGTACTGCCCCTAATAATAATTTTGCATAAAATCTAACTTATGGAATTTAATTATAAAAACAATCCATTAATTAACTCAACAGAAAAAAACTTCAGAGTTACTAAATAAGTCTGAACTTAAATATTTAATCAATCTTAATTACATATGTAGTGAAAATGTAGCAGAAGCATAAGTCCAATCATATCAACTATAGTTTTCCTATAAGTGTATTGACAACTATCAACGTTAAAAACATATAGCTCAGTGTGTTACTTGATTCTCCAGTCGGCTTTCAGCAAGCAAAAAATATAACACTAAAGGAATTTGATATCAAATGATTTAAAACTTCGAATTATAAATCGTAACATTATAAATGCAGAAGGTATGACATGTTTTACATGTTCATTACAAAAGAGCTTTTCGCCCAACTCAATTACCAGGTCCAAAATAGTTACACGTAACTTATACTTTGGCAAGCTACGATCCAAAGAATAAATGAAATTTACTGCCAATGATTTCTTATTAAATGTACATTTAATTGACAAATCAATGGCTTTACAGATAATGTTTTTGTTAATAGGTCGAAGAGTATCAATAAATGCCTATAGACTCATTTAATGTATTAAAATCTATTACAGCAAAACCTTATATAATCCAAGAAACATCTTAGATGCCAATATGTCTTCCATTAGTCACGATTGTATTAAAAGTTGTCACTGAGTGTAACTTGTCTGCAGCTCTCTCACATTTTGATAATTTATAAATAGGTGGCTGAAGTATCCGCAGAGTTTTATTTCTCAAAATTCTGGGTACTCCCAACTATTCCAGAAAAACACTTTTTTGTCAATTTATTTTTCATCCAAAACAATCTATAAGATATAATAAGCGGCCATGTAATTCAGAGTAAATTTGGATATTTTTATATGCAAAAGATAATTTTCAAACTAGAAGATGTTTAAAACTTCAGTCTATTTTATAGAAATACAAGACGGAACAGATCTCAATTTATTCAACGCACGAATTTAGAACAAACGTCGAGTAATTTAAAT
>WYDF02307862.1:0-15174 GCA_009867245.2 Adranes taylori | reverse complement strand
AAAACGAAATCGCCTCCTTTTTACCATCTTTCATATTATTACTCCATGCCGAAGAACAAAAAAAAACCAAATCGCCTGTTTTTAGCATCTTTCATATTATTACCCCATGGCGAAGAGTTTATTTTTACCCCACAGAAGTTCATTTTTACCCCATTTGGGGTAATTTACCCCGATTCCCCGACCGCTGGATTAGATTTAGTTTCCTAAAATGTTTTTAAAGTACATTGCGCTTTACTGTATCTATTTTATTGTATTATACTTATTTCTGTAATGGGGTATTTCTGTTGAACGAAATAAATAAATAATGCTGTTAACGTATGTGTAGGTGATATTACGAAAAATATGGCAATTATTATTTATTTAGATCATTTTCACTTGTTCACTTATTTTCTAATGGTACTAAATTTTTATTTATTTATAGACTAAAATCATATAATTGAAAAAATATAACTAATATTCTTCATAATGCTATGTTGTGATGTTAAGAGCTCTAGCGATTACCTCTTCCTCAAAGTATCGTTTCTGAAGCACTTCTACAGAAGTAAGTATACTTATTTTTGAACAATTAAGTTTCCTGTAATATATACGTAGCTCATATGAAGTAAAATTACCTCACTAATGTTTTATCTCTGATTGAATGTTGTTATCGTTGCTAACATAACTTATCAGTTTTGATCAATTCAAATATGAATAAGGTAGCGTATTTCAGGGATCCAGTTAGGAACGGTATCAGAAAACGATCTTTGAAGTAAAGACACAGGTCCCAAAGAATGGAAACTAAATCAAACCAACTAAAAATTGGCTTGTTTGTTGGAGTAACTTTTGAAGGTGAGGATTGTTTGGAGCACATCCAGCATGAAGGAAGTGGAACTGACCACGATGTTGGTTGTACCATAAACTGCTTTTCCTAAATTGTAATAACCACTAATAGAATATACAAAGAATCTTAAGTAATAGAATAAAATTAATCCACAAACATTAACATGTCAATTTTACTAAGAAGAAATAGTATATATTTTTCAGTTAGGAATTGACTTGAAGTTGTAGTTGTACATTGAAGATCTGATTAAATTAGTTAAGAAATTAAATATACAATTGAAAGTAATATTTATTTACTAAAATCCACTTCATTTGATAATGCTTACTTAACACTATTTCTCAGAATAATTTCTATTGATGAACCATTATTCCGAGAATAAGTTTTAGTGCAATAAAGTTTATTACTCATCTTTTATACAAGTGACTTTCACTGTTTATAGACTGTTAACTCTTTTAAAAATATTTATATAATCGATTTTAGTTAATTTTAATGTTTCTTTTTTAATGTCCGTGATATTAAATTTGTTCCTAGTAGTAATAGGATGCGGACTTACAAAATAAAACACTTCGATCTGCGACGTTTCGTGCGTCTAAGCGGCGAATTTAATTTAGATAAGGTAAGACATTATTTAATAAATTAAATTAAAGAATATAAAAAAAACGAATGCTACAGTCTGAAGATATTCGCCGATTAGATGAACGAAAAGTGTTTTATTTTATAAGTCCGTGTCCCAATACTACTAGAAAAAATTTTGTTTAAATTAACTTTTAAGATTTTATTTGAATTTATTTCATTTCACTTTATTTTATAAACATTTTGAGGCCACTGAGTTATCAATTAAATCAATATTACGTTTCATATTTTAAATTTGGTTTTACGGTAATAATCTCGAAGGTGGAAGAGAAACCATAGTGTTTTGTGTTCTGAGGTGCTGTAATCCACTTCTCTAAAACCCAGCAAGTTAAAGAGATACTTCGAAACGGAGCAACACATTTCAATAAACAAAGATATCGACTTATTTAAACGCAAAGCCGAACGACTTCACAACTCTAGAATTGATGATACGAGAATATTAATATTCTTATCGCAGAATATTAAAGTTTATCTGAAAGCCTCCAATGAGGTTTCAAGGAAAAGAGCTTCGGCTGAAAAACTACATTATCGGAGAAAACGTGATATTACCATATAATCTTGTGTTTAGAAGTTCTGAACTTTGAGAAGTTTAGGCATGTTCAGTTGGTTTAAAAGATTCGGAAATCAATTTTCAACTGTTTTGTGATCCAGCTTGACGAAACGACGGATGTCGCCAATTTAGCACACTCTGCGTCTACGTACGATATGTATTTAACAAACAGCTGGAAGAGGGTTTTTTTGTTCTGCGAAACTCTTGGCACCGGAATAACTGCAAAAGATATATATGAAAAAGTGAATACATGCTTCGGGGTCCATGGTATCAAGTTGGAAAATGTAATTGGACCTGACAGCACTTCTACAATGCTTGGTGGCCGTTCTTTATTACAAACGTTGGTGAAATTAGAACCCCCAAATATGACTGTACCACAGTGCACTATTCATCGCCAAGCGTTAATGGTGAAAACTATGCCAAATGAGTTCACAGATGTTCTCATTCAAGTAAATTTTGCAGTCAATTTTATTAAATCGGACGCTCTAAACTCTCGTTTATTGTTCAAGTTATGTAAAGAAAACGATTCCGAATTTGAATCACCTATCACACGTAAAGTGGGTTTCCAAAGGGAAACTATTGAAAAGGATATTTATACTACGTGAAGAAATTCAACACTTTTTGCAAGGTGTCAAACCCAGTATTCAGGCAAAATTCTCCGACATCCGTTTTCTTACATCCCTGTCATTTTTAATCGACATTTTTGACTCTAAATTCTGTAAACCTGGCGTTATAAGGAAAATGTATCATTGCGATCCATTGTCACCAAAAATTGACAGATTTCACAATGAAGCTTGAACATTAGTGATCTGCCTTCGAAAGACGAATACAGTTCAAGAACAGATTGATTTGTTAAATGATGAGGGTGCAAAAGAAGGTTTTCGTGAAATGTGTTGTAGTTATTTTTGGATTGAAACAATCTTATCCCAATGTTGCGAATGTGGCATTAAGAGTGTTGATTCCATTCCCAACCACCTATGAGTGTGATAAGCATTCTACCACACTGCTTATTGTCAAAATAAAATAATGAAACAAATTAGACGCCACACATAACATGAAAGTTGCATTGGGTAAAAGAATGTCAAATACAGAAGTGTTTCGGGCAAAACACTAGCTACCATCCCATTAAAATTTAAACTTAAATTAGAGAGTTAAGTTTCTAAAAATAAATATTTGTTTGAAAAAAAAATCATTCATAGCGTCTCCAATACTGTGCTGAGGAAAAGTGGCATCCTCCAAATTTGGAGCCTCCAATTTGCATTGAATTTTTTAAAGGAAATTCCACGTAATAAATTCTAAAAAACTGGTTGAGAACCACTGTGCTACAAGTTCTAAAGATACAACAACAACACGAATATTTAGGCACATTTCTTTCTTTTCAACAATTTTTGGCTAAAAAATTATTTTGTACTTATAGGGATAACAAAATACATACATAGATTTTCATTTTGAGTACTAATATTTACAAAATCTTGATACATGTTCATCTACTTTATTTTAGAACAGATAAATAAAATTGCTGAAGCGATAAAACGAATCTATAATATCCAATTATATTTACTATTCGCACGATAGAAATAATTTCAAACTGGACATGAAGTCTAAAATTTAAACGAGTTTCTTACTTGGATATCCATTGAAAATGATGTACGAAATTGTGAGGTGCTTGCTAAAGCTTCCAAAACCGAATCGTCATCTTCTCTTTCATCGCATAAACTTAACGACATATCGTCTCGTTGGTCGATACTACGTAAACATTTACTGCATAACTGACCGTGCCTGAAAAAAGAAGTAATTTTGGTAACTACAAAAATGAGTGTTTTCAGCCTGTAATATCATAATCAAACTTCAAAAGAATCGTAGGTGGTTTCGGTAGTCTACATTTAATCTACTGATAGTCAGATGTGTTGTTATAAATAAGCCAAAGTTTGATCATTATAACGGCAAAATACTTCGACAGATATATAGAGAGATATTTATTAAAACAATTTGAATAAATATGACAGAAAATTCTCAATTACATAAATCATTTACGTCGACAAAGTAAATCATAAATAGTATCAGTTACATGTAGTAATATCATAAAATATACACATACACATATATAATTTGAATGCAAAGTTAAAAAAAACAGCCAAAAGCATATTAACACAAAACACAGATGAGTGCTTCTCGAAATGCACACAGAAAATAAGAAAATCACATGAAGGACTGCTGACTACACCATGTTTTATAATAGCTAAAATAGTCAATTATGGAATATGGTGTACAAGAAATCAAGAAACTTTTGATTTTCTGTTTAAAACACAGTACCGAGAGAATATACACACCATAAAATGTCAATATGTTTTGCTCTTTAAAGAAAGCTTGACAGCTATCTTTACACTTCATTCTAAAGATTATTCTTATTACTCTTTTCTGTATCAAAAACACTCTTGGTGCTTCAGGAGTAAGACCCCAAAAGATTATACCATACGTCAGTAAAAAGTAACAATTACCAAAGTACATAAGCTAGTACTGCAATGCTGAGATACGATTCTGAATGAATAACAGATTTTAGATAACTTGCAGCGCAGCACATTAATGTAAGTTTTCCATTTCATGTCCGCCGAACACCTGACCGGCAATTGGGAGCTCCGGTTCGATTCCAGCGAGGGGTTATTTTTTCAGACACACATGATCGTAGGTAGGGCGTCACCTGGGCCGGGGACACCGTGGGAGGAGGAGAGGAAGATAAAGGGAAGGTAGGTAAGGGGAAGTCGAGAGAGGAAATGTTGAGTGTGCCGAGAGAGGTGAGTGTGGATAATAGGGATGTGTGTGGATAATGGGGTGAGTAAGGGTAATAGGGGGTGAGATAATGGAGATACTTTGGGATAAATAGGGATAAGTGTGGTTATTAGAAGAAATCGGAGGGTAGGAGAAGGAGAAATATATCGATTATATCATGTAGAATATCATGAACCATTTTGCCAGTGTTGCCAGAGTACCGATTCTACCCCGTCTCCCAGACCTTATATTAACTCGTTCTGAGATTAAACGAAAATCTACGATGCCGCCGGTGACCCTTGATGCCCTTTTGGGATCCTTTAGGATCATTTTGAGGGCCTTTGGGAGTTCTTATAACTCTTTCGGGGGATCGTTTGGGGTCTTTTTTGGGGAAGTCCCGACTCGAATTTATCTAGATTTGGAGCGTGACTTGAAATGTATGTTGGTAATGCAGATCCTGTATATTGGTTGTCTAGTTTTAACGAATCACTTCAAACATTCCACCCTACATGGCTCCTCACAGACTCACTGTCTGCGGCGGACTTCCAGTGTATTCAATGTACTTTTAGTGCTGTTAAAAACTAGACAAAGTCTCAGGTTAGATTTTTCCGCGTTCAGTTGAAATTCCCGTAATAATTTAAATCATGTATACCGTTAATTCTTCAACTTATTAGCCATTTGTATTTGTTCCTGATAACTTATACAAAAGGTGACACTAAAAAATTTAAAAACTATCGCCTTACCTTACCAGTATTTAACAAAATATTTGGAAAACTAATATCCCAGAAAACTCTTGAATATTTCAATAAAAATAAACGATTCAATACGTTCCTACATGTTTTCATTAAAGAAAGAAATTTATCGAATGAATCTTTTGAAATAGATCAAACAGTAATGCATACACTTGGAACGTTAATATGCTGTGTGGAATATGTTTGGATTTAATAACAATAAAATTTGGGATACCCAGAGGATGAAGTAGTAAATTACGTGGATGATAAATATCGAAGTTGAATTATAATGAGAATACACAATATAATATAGTTTAAAAACTCACCCGACGCGCAAACATGTAGGGGGGGGGGGCAAGGGGGCTAAAGCTTACCCTCAGAGACTGACAAATTAATAACAAAATAGAGTACGTATTTAACATAAAAAATATGAAAACTTATAGTAAGTCAAAGTCAAGGCACCCCTTCTCCCCTCGACAAGTATCCGGGCTGAGAGACTGAAACCCACATTTTCCATTTAGTTACTTAAATATTTATAACCCAAATCTGCAAGATATAACACAAATTTAATTAACCATCCACACATTAATTACTGAAGTCTCCACATTTAGTAACTTACCTAACTTCTTCCAGTGTATTGAGTTCATCAAGCACACTCTTTGCATCGCCATCTTTGACTTGCGTTGTAAGACTATTTAGATGATTTTCTAATTCTTGGTGTTGTTGCACCATACTAGCGAGTTGCTCTTCCAATTCAACAATGCGACGTTGCTCTCTTGCGCATTGTACATTGCGTTCACGTAGTTCGGCTACCAAGTGGCCCAGTGCCTAAACAAATAATATTGTCTATAGAGATAAGATTTCCTAGTAATAAGATGTAACGGGTCGAGTGAAAAAATAAGTGAAAAAGCGTAGCGATTCTCATAGTAAACACTGCAACTAATGCAAGAAAGGTACGGTAACAAACTTACTGGGGCTATGAAATAATTAAATAAATAAATTGTACCGGGTTCGCGTAATTTATTTATTGAATGATTAAATCTAAACGTATTCTGTGCTATGTCCATGAATGCATATCACTGCAGCACACCGTCTGCTAACGATGTATTGCAATGGAAGGGATATTGGCTAATACTAGCAGAAGAGAATTGTGTTGCATTACTATACACTGTCGCTTTAGAGCACACATATGATGAGTGTTTAATGTGTGTTAAAGTGAACGCGCTTAGTAAATCGCGTTGTTTGTCGTACGTATATAGGAGTAGGGGATTTTGGCTATGCTGTTTACTAGCAGCATGCGATATAATAATTGATATGTGCGCTCGCTCATCGCTGCTTGCTGGCTACTTACGTGGTGATGTGTGCATACCACACATGAAGATAATTGTGTAATGGCTAAGCGTATGCCATCATACAGAGTAGAATCAAATCGATGGCTTCGGTTTATAAATAGTAGAATTTTGATCAGATTTATTCAGTTCGTAATTTTGCAAACTCGAAGAAAGACATCCAGCAGCAACAGCCGCAGTCAGCGACCAGCCGAGCCAAAGCAGCGGGATAGAGCGACAGCTAACGACAATTGCCGTATACATAGCACATTTGATAAGCAATTTCATATACCGATTTCCTATATAACTAGAGTGTATGAGTCTACCCTACGCTAACTGGGGTTAGGCTTAGTTGTTCAGTAACAATAGCACCTATGCTAACCCAGGTGTTATTGTGGCTTACAGTTTTCCATCTTGCTCTAACCACTAAAGTGTATAATTCTAATCTACGCTAACCTAGAATAGTCTTAGTCACTCAAGTAACTGTAGCACCTATGGTAACCGAGGTGTTACGGTGGCTTATAGTGTACCTGTTCATCCCGCCCACTAGAGTATATAACTATAATCTACGCTAAGTTTTAGTCATTCAGTAACCGTAATACCTACTCTAACTAAGGTGTTATAGTGACCTATAGAGGTTCTTAGTATTCCTACGATTTCCATTGTCCAAATAATTTTACTAGAGTAAACCCCGACTCCACGTTGCATTATACACCGCTTTTACCTACTTCCCGCATTATTACTGTTTTGTTATTATTTTATCACTGCGCATTTGCACTGCTTTACATGCACCGCTTATATTTTACGCTTTGTCTCATGTGATTGACGGATATATTATAGCTATTGTTTATTCGCTAACCACCATTAATGATTTATTGATTAATGTGACATTTCTATTTGTATTTCTTTCTTTGTATTGACTATGAAGCCCAATAGACTTGTTTGTAGCATCGTTAATGTTGTTTCATTAATTAGCAGTAAGAATCTATTTCAGCTGTCCAAGAACACGAACTCCTGGACTACTTACGTACTTAGCTGCCTGTGTCCTCAGCAAGTCCACTGAGGACCAGTGGAAAAAGAGAACAGTAGCAACGTGCGGTTTCACCTTAAACTGATCTGGCGCACGAAATTTCTATGTCCGGAGGTTGTTATTTCTGTAATAAGATATTACTTTACGCCATTTGTGGCATCGCTTGACTCTCCATAAGCAGTGTCGCGAGTGAGAGTCTGCCACAGTACAACAAAATATAAAGACATCTTGAACATCATTAACAAGATAATAAGAAGGAATGTGCGAGATTATAAAGTAAAAGAGGTCATCAAATATATCGAGAAAAATGGTAACTTGAAAATCGTAAGGTTAGACCAAAAAGATGCCAAACAATAAATCATCAAGTAAGGTACAAGGAAGAAGTGATAAAATCAATAAAAATAAAATAATAAACAGGTAATATTCGAAAAATTGCGAATCATATATGCGAGACTATAAAGATAGAAAATATTCCCCGGTGGATGGCCATTTCTGCTATATGGTATTTATTTATTTAAAAGCTTTATCAACATGCATCTTTTTTACAGAACATCATTGTATTTGTATAAGTAACTCCGTTCTGAACCTATTATCGGACAAATATTATTTGATTGAAAACTTTATATGTTACATGTATGCTTGCTGTCATTTACAAGGTGTTTAAGATTATTTTGAATTATTTCTTACATTAGATCTGATTGTCGCGATCTGTTTCTACAATTTTATTCTAATTAATGAAGACTACCAAACTTTTTTTGTAGAAAAATCAGTTTTATTGGTGTAAACATGCATTTTAATGCAACTAAGTGCACGATAGAACACATATGGGACTAACCATGTCTCACTGATACACCACTGGTTACTCTTGAAATCATATACTACCGGTATATACGTAAATTAACAAATAGTATATGATATACCCTTGTATATGATTTCAAGAGTAACCAGTAACAAATTTTCAAACAAAATGTTTGTTAGCAAATGTTTTTAATACTCAAAAGGATAAATTGATTAGTGAAAAGATATAAGATGTATATAAACAATTTTTTCTCATAAACGCTACAAATTACCTCTTGATCCTGGTCTTCATAACTAGTTGTTGTTATAATAGAATTCGCTTCTTCCGCCTCAATAGCAGAACTAATTTTCAGACTTCCTTCATAAGGTTGTATACTTGTCGACAAGCATTTATATGTATGTTCAAGCTGTAAGCAAAAATATAATTATCAAATGATTTTCCAAATTTTCAAAAGTAGTACATTCTGATTGCATAAGTAAACATAATCTTGCAACAATTACACTGCACCGATACTTTACACTACACTTCAAACGAACGATCTAATTGAGGTTATTTTAAAAGCTGATTTGTACTGACAGTTACCTAATATGTCCAATCCGCATGTCCAATGTTGAAATAAAAGTGAAACAAAATTATTTATATAAGTAAATTTGCCTACTTTTTCACGTTTCAATTTTGGGGTTTCTAACAATTATGTGTGAACTTTATTTATCTTTTATTTGTTTATATTCAGCATCAAGAACGCAAATTCAACATTTGGTCCATTCGACGCGGATTAATAAATCAGTTGCGTGGATTTATATACATACCGGTGTATTTTTAATTAATCAGTATTAGTGATTAATATTGTCATGTAGTGCAATAAATAATATAATTTTTTGTGCTAATCCATACACATATCTGTGCTTTGGTTTATACCAATGGGCAATTCAGTCAAAATAAAGGAATATTTTTACGCAAATAAGGTAGGATTCACTCCTACTGCAAATACTTTGATCACGCGCATATATTTTGAGGAAATATATATCTAATATATTCACGACATTTTATATTGTTTGCTTGTTAATAATATTTAAGATCACCTGTCCTTACATTTATTATTATCCTTTTAAAGCATATAAAAATGGATGTCAAAGGTTTGAAACAGCAACGTAAGGTGATTAAAACACAAGTAACAAAATTTGCAAATGTTTTAACAAATTTCGATATAGAACATGATGACATAGGACAATTAAAGCTGAGGTTTAATAAATTGGAGTTTCTTTACGATCAATTTCAAAACGTGCAGCTTCACATAGAATCAGAGGATGAGAATGAAGACGTAGATATTGAAGAACGTAAGGCGTTTGATACAACTTTCTTTAAATTACTATCGGATGCAACCAAATTAATTCAGGATCATAACATTGATGTTAAGAAAGTGGGTAATATTTCACGACCAAAATCAGTTGATGAAAATCAATCAGATATAGCGAAAAATGACAACACTTCCACCACTTAAATTGCCTACTTTTTTTGGAAAATATGAAGAATGGATACATGTTAAAGAATCATTTAATGCAATCATCAGTGAACATCCAGCGTTGTCATAAGTACACAAATTGTATCATCTGCGTTCTTGCCTTTCTGGAGATGCACTGAAAACAATTCAAGCATTAGAGAGTACTGCGAATAATTACAGCGTTGCATGGCAGCTATTAGAAATTTAAATTTTATAATCACAAATGAAAGGCTTGTTTGAATTACCATCTGTTTGTAACAAGTATACATTGCGAAATTTATTTGATACAACACACAATCACTTATGGGCCTTAGAAAGTATGAAGTTGTCTGTAAATCAGTGGGATACAATTCTAATTCATTTAACATCAACTAAATTAGATGCGATTTCCAGACGGGAATGGGAAATACGTATAGGGAAATATGTGTGTGAATTCTGTATTGTAAACAGAATTCATACACATCACTGCATACTTGTCCAGAGTTTCTCAAACTGTCTCCAGAAAATAGAACAAATGAAGTCAAGAAGAACTTGTGTTTGAATTGTTTGCGGCCAAATCATTTCAGTGTCGAGCCAGCGCGTGTCGGAAATGCTCACAAAGATACAATACATTATTACATTTTAACAAACGAGACCATAATATGGAGGATGCTAACCCACAACAGTTGGAAAACGTGCAAGCATCACCTTCATACGCAAACGCACACAGATGAAAAGGTAAATTAGAGGTTATATTATCTACGGTTTTAGTGCATATTATCGATGCACATGGAAAACGACATGAGGATAGAGCGCTTTTAGACGTAGGAAGTCAATAAAATTTCATAACATCTTCACTATGTAAAACATTAAACCTTAAAAACAAGTCAAATTAATATTGGTTTAATTGGAGTGAACGGTGCGACATCTAGAGTCACAGAATCTACATATGCTCGCATTGAATAAAAATGTAACAATTTTAGCATTTCATTTGACTGCTTGATCATAGACAAAATTACGCAGAACTTGCCGATTGAAAATTTAGATCCATCTTCGTTTGTTATTCTACCCAAATATAATCTGGCAGATCCATACTTCCATGTCAGTCGTCCGGTGGATCTTCTATTAGGTGCCGATATAATTTGGAGAATTTTGAATAATGGTCATGTTACATCAACAAGATCAAGTCCAGTATTACATAACACACAATTTGGATGGGTAATAGCAGGCAAGTTAATGGGATTGATAGGAAATAATATATCTTGCAATCTTTCAACAGAATCAAAATGAATGGATTGCATAGAGAGATTTTGGAAAATTGCAGAAAACTGGAAAGATAATAACATTCCTTTTTCCAAAGAAGAACTGGTTTGCAAAGAACTATTTAAACAAACTACAGACTGAACATCAAAAGGTCATTTTATAGTAGAACTTCCTATCAATGATACTATACACACACTTGGAGAGTCAAAGGAAATTGCATTAAAACTTTTTTACAATTTAGAGAAAAAATTGTCACGAAATCAAGATTTGAAAAATCAATATGATGATTTTATCCAAGAGTATCAAGATTAAAAATACATGGAATTGGTTTCACCAGATGAAGAAGGTGTCAAACCACAGTATTACTTACCTCATCATTGTGTACCAAAAGAAAATAGTTCAACAACAACGTTACGCGTTGTGTTTGACGGATCGGCAAAACTGAGTTTACAAATATTTCACTTAATGATTGTTTACTCGCAGGAGCTGTGCTACAAAAAGATTTAATAAATATTGTTACTAGATTATGTCACAAATACGTGATCACAGATGAAATTCAAAAGATGTACCGTCAAGTGTTGATAAAGCCAGAACATCAGCATTTGCAACGAATCTTATGGCGCACTAATCCAGAGGATTCAGTACAAATATTCAAATTGAGAACCGTAACATACGGCACAAAATCAGCATCATTCTTGGCGATACGATGTATGCAAGAAGCAGCTAATATTGCATCAGAGAATTATCCAGCTAACGTGATTCGAAATGATTTTTATGTGGATGACCTGATCACTGGGGTTAATAAGATTCAAGAGGGATTTATCTTGAACGCGCAAATCACAAATATTTTGAAATCATGTGGTTTTACATTGCATAAATGGCAATCTAACAGTACAGAGCTAATCAATAACATACAAGAAACCTTCCTTTGGACAAGAATCACACAAACAATATGGTTTTAGGTCTTTTATGGAATCCAAGTGAAGATTCTTTAGCATATAAAATTACTTCACCACGAGAAGGACCTATATCAAAGAGATTTATTTTGGCAAATGTTGTGAAAATATTTGACCCTCTGGGATTGCTGAGCCCAGTTATTATAGTGGCTAAACTCTTCATCCAAAAATTATGGCAATTGAAATCTGGATGGGACGAAGCTATACCATATCACTGTGGTTGCAATATAGTAAGAAACTTACTCTAATTGAGAATATAAAAATTCCGCGAAAGATTACAAGTGATAACCCTGAAGCATTATATATCCACGGCTTTAGCGATGCTTCTGAATTCTCTTACTGTGCATGTTTATATCTGTGGGTTCTTGACACGTATGGCAACATTCGATGCTCACTCATTTGCTCAAAATCGCGTGTAGCACCTTTGAAGTCACTTTCTTTGCCCAGAATTATGTGGTGCACTATTATTAGCTCAACTTTACAGACTCGTTTGGCGACTTTGATGATATAGTGCTCGAATGAAGAGTAGCAACTTTAAGCAATTTATTCGTCTAGATTGTCCAATTTTGAAAAGGTTCAACACGTCATAGCCTGGTGCTCTAGATTCTTTAAAAATTGTAGGAGTAAATTTAGAAAAGAATGTTAACACATCGATTACTTTGTCAATGCTAGAATTAAACACAGCGTTAAAGAAGATCACTTATATTATTCCGCCTGATGGCTCTCACAATAATCAACTTAAATCTCGCAAGGAAGTTTCCTCTGACAGCAGCATTTTGAGATTGTGCCCATTTCTTGACGCAGAGGGTCTTCTCAGGGTGGGCGGAAGAATACAAAGTTCACAGTTGTCATATGAACAAGTTCAACCAATGATCTTACCAGCAAAACATCATATAATCGATCTTCTAATCGAACATTATCACAGAAAATTCTTGCATGCTGGTCCGCAGAATACACTCAATAACATACGTATTCAATTTTGGCCAATTAAAGGTCGTTCAGCTATAAACCGAATTATTCGAAGATGCATTACTTGTTTAAAGGCAAGGCCTGTACTTCAAGAACAGTTAATGGGTAACTTACCAGAACATATATTACAATCAATGAAATCATTTACAGTTTCAGGAGTTGATTTCGCAGGACCAGTTTTGATAACTCAATCTCATCGACGTGCTAAATCAACTCCAGTCAAGAATTACGTCGCTATTTTCATATGTTTTGCAGTCAAGATAGATTTAGAGTTAGTGTCAGATTTATCTGCACCTGCGTTTATTGGTTCTTTGCGAAGATTCGTTGTTCGTCGTGATGAATTTCAACATATATACAGTGATAATGCAGCAAACTTCATGGGAACCTCAAATGAACTTTCAGAAAAATTCAGATTAGAATTTCAAAATGGCATGGCAAAATGTGGAATATAATGGCATTTTATCCCGCCGCGATCACCACATTTTGGCGTCCTATGGGAAACTGGTGTGAAACCAGTCAAATATCATCTCACACGTGTAATTGGCCAAACTTTACTCACGTTTGAAGAATACTACACATTACTATGTCAAATCGAAGAGTGCGTAAATTCGAAGCCTATTACTCCCTTGTCCAACAATACAAATGACATATCCGCATTAACTCCTTCACACTTTTTTCATAGGGGTTCAGTGACGAAAATCAATGTTCCAGATTATCATTTGAAGCCGATTAACCGATGAAGTCGTTAGGAGCATTTTTAGATTGGATGGAAACGCGAATATCTATCGACTCTTCAAGAGCAAATATAGCAAAAGTGGAACAAATATAAACAAATGATTCAAATGGGAGATTTGGTTTTGTTAAAGGAGGACGAGCAGGCAACACAATTGGGGTCTATGGGCCGAGTTATTGAATTGTATCCAGAGAAGGACAATTTAGTGCGTGTAGTTCTCATCAAGCCATCTAAGGGGGTCGTTAAACGTGCGGTGACGCGAATAAGAATTTTGCCACCCCGAGACTTTTGAAAATCTGAGTTTTTCAAGGTGGGCGGATTGTTAGTGTATTCAAACAATCAGTGCATTTTAAACTTTATTTTGTGTAAGTTATTGAACATACCATGTACATTTAGACGCGTTATGAAACTGTTTGCATCGTATGAATTGCGCAAATTCCTAAGCTAGCTGTAATTGGTTGTGTGACTTGCTTCTACCGCGCTGAATTCCCAGACATCAGTTTTTAAGCATATTGCTTGGTGAGTACAGCATTATTTATACAGTCCACTTAATTTATCTTTTATTTGTCTATATTCACTATCAAGAAGGCAAATTCAATATTGTCCTTGACTCGTTGAGTAGGTACGCACGACTAACGGTGGCGTGATTAATTGCCTAATGCTTCCATCTCATTTCCGACGCACGTGTCATAATAATTCGCTTTCTTCCCTTGATTTGACGCGAAAGATGCGCGAAAGTGTGTCCGGCGCATGCACATCAGAGTATTTGCTTACAACATTTTTTAACTACATATTCATTAAAATCTCTTATGTGACAACGAGATACATAGGATATTTTAATGAACAGAATAATGTATCCCGTCACTTAAGATATTTTAAAATACGGCAATAGATCGTTGAAACCTAAAGGTATTCACATGGGTGTTTTTGCAAACGATAGCAATCACATGCCGTTACGTAAAATGTTAAAAAAACAGTATTTTCACCAAAATGTCACATAGGAGGTTTTGGATTTGCAACGATGATTTGCCCAGTTTGCGTTTCTAATGTATAAAATTGTTGTAGACAGGTGACCAAAAATTGTATAATAAATGAAACTAACTTTTCATTACAAAC
>WYDF02307861.1:0-28702 GCA_009867245.2 Adranes taylori | reverse complement strand
TCCAAAAGTGTAATGTCTTTTTTAGCACTGATGATGAGCTACTTGAGGGCTCGAAACGTTTGCTGAGTTGTTTTTTTCAATAAAACCTGATGTCCAATTACCGATGATTTTCATTTGATAGAGAGTTTAATAAGACCATATTTGCCTCTGATCATAATAATACCTCTCCATTTATATAAAAACAATTTGGAAAATGTTCCTAACGCCCAAAGATACCACATTTTTATGGACAGGTATTGCACGGCAAAGTGTGTAATACCTGTAGTAAAAATGAAATGCCATCTAATCGGAACTATTCAAACAAACCGGAGAGGAATTCCAATTTATATCAACAAATAGGAATCCTTTCCATTAAAAAAGTATTTACTATAAGACAAAGAGGAATGATACTTTTGGCCTGGAAAGATGCTCTTAATACGATGCTCTTAATACGAGGCTCTTAATACGAGGCTAATAACGATGCTCAACAATTCCGCTAATGCTATAATGTCAACTGTTTCCAGAGTACGTAGAGGTGGCGTTCAATTGGTAACAGAGAAACCAGCCGTGGTACGGAACTACACGAAATATGGTCGGAGTGGACCATTGTGATGATGGGTTTCTCATGTACCTCATTTGAGGCCTCATTGTCATGAAACCAGGGAGTAACTCTTTATTCAAATATGAAGCGAATAATTATTTATGAGGAGTTCCTCCCTTTTTTCAAAAGAGTTCCTCTTTTCTTTTCTAACGAGGAGTTACTCTTTTTTTTCAAAAGAGGAACTCCTTTTTTTATTTTCAAAAGAAAAATTCCTTTTTTTTAAAGATGAGTCTCTCTTTTTTGTTTCAACAGAGGAATTCCTTTATTTTTGTTTTCAAAAGAGGTATTCCTCTTTGTTCTTTTCAACCGAACAGTTTCATGCCCGTGATGGATTCTTCATTTATGAGGTATTTCATTTGAGGCCTCATCATGATGAAATGAAAGAATTACTCTTTTTCAACTACGAGGAGATTCATTATTTGTGAGATATTACTGTTTCTTTTTAATATGAAGACTCATTATATTAGGTGAGGAATATTTTTTTTACTTCCCGTTCACATCGGTGATATATAGGAAGAGAAGTATTGGAATCGTGCAAAATTTCATATACCCCCATTTCAACAGATCTTAGTTTTGAAGTCCCTTGAAGCCATTCTTACAATTTTTTAACAATGTCTCCAGAGTTTCGGTGTCTGTCGGTGTGTTTCTGTCAACATGATAGCATGTAAACGGTTCGATCAAAGACAATCAAATTTTGCATACGTATGGAGGACGAACCCTATAGATTCGGAAAAAAATCGACTCACCAGAAGTGACGTCACCACCGGAAGTAAAAGTACAACTTCAACCAATTGCAACCAAATTTGATGTGAATGATCATTATGCAAAGCTAAATTTCAGCCACTTTCAAAAGTTTCCTCTTGGCGGATTCAAAAGTTTGAAAAAAAAGAGGAACACTCCTTTTGAAATATAAGGAGACCAAATCATAAATAATGATTCGCTTCATATTTGAAAAAAGAGTTACTCCTTCATTTCATGATAATGGGGCCCAAAGTTCTTCACAAATAAGGAACCAATCAGTACTCTTAATGTAACAAATCGGTTCAAGAGTTCCTCTTTTGAAAAACGAGGAACTCCTCATAAATAATGATTCATTTCATATTTGACGAAGACACTTTCATTTCATGATAATGAGACCACAAATGAGGTACCTCATAAATGAGGGACCCATCACTATTCTCCCCACCTTACCTCTTTAGAGTCCTCTAAAATAAAAAGGAGTTACTCCCTCATTTTCATTTTAAAACGAGGTATTAGCCATCACTAGTGTAGACCAATATGCATCCACATACTTCTTTCTTCAAACTCTTTGAATTGGTGGAGAAAACTTTTCTGGGGGAATAAAATTGTGTTCAATTAATGCTTACATTATATACAAAACTATAAAATTAAAAAATAATGAAAAAGTTTTGAGTCACTTGAAATTTGTAAAACTCCTGGTAGACTAACTAGTTGGAGACTTTCGTGAGTCTCGAAGTAGGCCATCTACTGCACGTTTCGTGGAAAGGATTGAAGAGGGACTATGTAGTGTGCTTACAGAGGAACAAAAAGGGCAAAGACACGAAACATATGAGTATTGTGAGTACTTGTTCTGGAAACCCTAGGATACATAATGCGTATCGGATAAACAAAAATCAGAGCATTGTAAAGTCATCGTTGCAGCTGCCAGTACTGACCCAAAATATTTACGTTCTCGAATGTTTATGTAATTTTAAAATAATTATTACAACCTGCACATTTTCATATCGGTTTATTTGATTTTTCCGAATTACACGATTTATACATTAAATCAAAACAAAAGAGTTTTTCAGTTAAACAGCGGGCAAATAGTAACAACATTTGAGCAATATACATTTAACGAACTGTTACGATCGTATGTCAAGCTCAAGGCGAAATTGTAAACAACTCAACCAAAAATAATCTCTTGCTTGCTGAGTTCAGCTCTGGACGCAAATAGAAATTAGGCATCTAAAAATAAATTTAGTAATTCAGTTACACGATCTCCATACAAACGAGCAATATAAAACATTAATTTTTTTTCGCAAGTGTTTTAGGATGCATAAGACAAATTGCAGTCATTATTAAAATGATATACAGTAGAATCTTATTTATCACGAATAATAATTAAGTCGGTTGTGTATGTTTGAAGTTAGGTACAGTCGATAAATTGAAATAAAGCAACAATAATATTTTTGTAATTTTTCCTGAGAAATGAAATGACCTATACGACCTGTAAATTATGGTGTACAAAAATAAGAGAATATTTCATCAATATCCTAACACCTTGGAGATGCATGGTGATCATGATGGTTGTTGGTTTTCTAAATTGCTTATGGTTCTCGTAACCAGATCCCTCCAGCTCTCTTCATTAATAGTTGCTCGTACAGCTGCTTCAAGATTGATATCAAGTAGTTCCGATCCAATAGCATCGATCCATCGTGCTGACGTTTGCCGTTCGGTTTTTCTTGTATCATGAGTCCATTCTCGTGGTATGTTTAAAAAAGGATAGTGTCTTTTGATATATGGTGTCTTTGATATATAGGCTGTCAGATAGTGTCTTTTGATACTAGACAGATGATTTAGATTTGATTTACTTGCCGCAGGGTTGTTGTACTTGTTCCTTTTGCTGACAATGAAATAATTTTCTTGGCCATTCTCTTTCCGCACCATCACATCTCACAAGCTCCACTTGAAATATCCAGCACTCTGACGCGTACAAAACACTAGTGATTAGAATTCTGGTTCCACGCTCGGAACGCACTAGACCTTTCGTTCCGCTCCTTAGCGATACCGCGATAAAGTACCGTTCTCGTTCGGTTTAAAAGTCAATGAATCTATTCCTTATAGTGAGAATAAATAAGGAATAGAATAAACTCAAGTATTTAATCATTTTATCTTTCATATACCATATATGTATGTAATACGTATACGTACATGAAAGTATAGGAATCATGTTTTGAGAATTTTTTCTATTTCACCTTAGTACGTCTCTTGTATTGAAATTACTGCAATCCGTTAATACGCAATTCAAAGGAGGGGTCATAAGGAACAATTTTTCATATAAAAAAATTCTTTGCTCAAAAATTAAAAGAAGGGTCGATTTTTCGGTGTCTGTTAGTATGGACGTATGTTCGTACGTCTGTATGTTCAAGAATTTCTCCTTCCCTATGGGACCGATCTCGATGAAATTTCAAAAATTTCGTTTTCAAATTAGACGATTGAAATTTTGCACGCATATATCGCCTTGTATTATGCGTCGAATAAAAAAGTCCCATGTTGTCAAATTGTATAGGAAGCGGTGTTGCCACGTTTAAAGCTTAACAAACTTTTTGAAATATCTCAGGAACGATAAAAGATAGGACATTCGAATAAACTTTATTGTATAGGCTACATAAAGGCCTGTCGATTTTGTTTGAAATTTTTTTTCCAAAATCACAATTTAACATATACAGGCTGTTTCTTGTTTTGCTAACTTTAGGGTCCATTTTCTCGAAAAGTTTCGCAACATTTTTTTTTATATTTCTTGTGTCGATAGTTCCTTTAATACTTAAGCGACTAAGCGAGTTTAAAAACTCGCACGTCATAGCACCGCAGTAATTTCACCTTGAAAAAAATGTACTACCCTAAATATCTAGGTTCCTATGAAAGCTGGAAAAATGAAACTTGCGGAACTTATATAAGACCAAGGAGCCTCAATTTTGCCAGTGCGACCAACTGAATATACTTGACCGATTTTGAGCAATAAAAAAAAAATTCAAACACTTTTTAGTAACACCCTGTATATTTTCTTATATTTTATTAACCCTTCGGATTTGCTTTACAAAGATACCACATATGATGGAACTAGCTGTTACTCTTAATAGCCCTATTTGCCTTACGCAAGTACGGGAACCGGGGGATTAATGGGTAGATGACCTACCCATTAATTCGCAAGTTTTATTTAATTCACCCTAAACAACTATTGTGCAAATTGAATTTACGAGTTATGAGGTGATAGTCAAAATTAATAGATTCAACTTAAGATATAACAACACGTAAGACATGAAAGATATATGAAAGATGGAGTGGCGATTACGTCCACGAATTAGTAGTGCGCTATATTATTTTTTATTGTGTGCATCGTTGTTATTTTTAATTAAAATTAGGTTTCTAATATTAATGAAACAAATATTAGGAAATCATCATTTTTTATGCAATTTCTAGCAAGTATTGTTTTAAAAACTAATATTTTGTAATAAATAATGTTAAATTCGTGAAGACTATCAATAGTTTCCAATTTTTATTAAATATGTGTCAGCAAAATTCACAACTAAATTTCGTAACTGTATAGAAACATACCAGTGAATTTCTATTAAAATGTTTATGTAACTTATATTTATATATATTTTAATAATCTATTTTAAGCAATATTGTCCCAGTTTTTGTATCGAACAATTTATTAAAACAATTTCGTATTTTTAAGTTAATTAAAAATAGTATTTTATATTTTAAATAATAAATATATATCTTTTTAAATTTTATTTACATTAACATCTATACGCCACTAATAATTGTTTATACTTCTATTGTTTATATTAAATCATTTCAAAATGTTTACTATTCATTTTAAAATTCAACTAATTTCCAAATTTATGAAGGGAACTAAAATTTTAAAAATTACCTAGAAGAGATCTGCAAATGAATGGCTTGTTGAAACGACGATTTCTCTACATACAACATATGAGTTGCCTCTGTATAAATCAAAAAGATTTACACGGTCATTTGAACAATAATTACGATTATCGCAATCTCTCCTTCATTCATGCATCTCGTTATATTAGTACGACATGATTGCTTTGCATTTGACGCGGCAACTTGGTCTGAACAACAATCGAAAATTTTCATGAATATTTTCGTTTGTCCGTTGTTGTACAATTTTTTTACTGGAACTAGTGAATAGTGAATAGGGAACGCATAATGAACAATGAACCGTCCACTCACCACGACTGACTGCATATTTTTGGATGCTGTTCTTCTCGATCAATGCGCTGCGTAGTAAATTGTCTACGTGCAAACGGATTAAGCTATATTGTATGATGCTGTGTGAAAAAATACATGTGCCTGCTTTATGTTTAATTAAATATTCTTTTGTTGCTTTCATTGAATGCAGTGAAGTATGCTAGTGCATTCGAAGTAGAAACGTTTTTCTATTTATTATTAAGTTAGTCTTAAATAAACTATCGAAAAAGAAAAAACAAATTTATAAAAAGTAATTCATTGACTCAATGTTCTTTTCAAATGCCATCGTGTTCTAAGCATATACTGCGATAAAAAAAATGTTCTTTGAAGAATGACACATCACTAGTAAATACCAATGATTTCATCAAATTGATTTTAGTTGTCATACTTATGATTACTCCGATATGAGGCTATAAGAATATCCATTGTCAAATTTTGTTTAATATTGGGCTGAACATTTGACCATGATGGTTGATGTACCTATAACGTTGTAACCGCTGTGTTTTTTTTTTGTAAAACTTGCAGTTGAATTTTAAAACTTTCAGACCAAATTTTGGCCGATTTTATGAGCCCTGGGTTTGGCAATGCACTTAATTACATCAAAATTATTAAGCATGATTAGTTACCTGATGTTAGTGAATAATTTCCTTTGGTGTTTATTTATTGAAATTGTCTCTTGTGGAACTCATGTTTAGAATTGATTTTCAGCAAGTTCTTTGCTTCTGCGAACACTTTATCATTTCCGTGGTCTATGGATATCCCGTAGTTGCAGTTTATGTTGAGAATACCTTTATTCCGGCTACGTTAAGGGGATTTAAAAGGAGATTTTGTAACCTTAAAACATTGTTATTGTTCGAAAGACGATGACTAAATTAATCATGTTGTCTATTTGAAATATTCGACACCAATGGTATGTCGCTTCAGAAGGCTTAGTATTGTTCTTTAATGATTTATTTCATTTAAAATGTTTGTTTCTTGATAAATAATTGGTTAAATTTTGCTTGAAGAGTGAAGTTCTCTTGATTTTTGTAGATAAGCAAATACACGTTCAGTAGTCAGCAAATCATTGAATGGTAAGGTAGGATTCCACTTGTTATTGGCCATTGTCGAATTCGATAGGTTAAGTCAGATGCCGCGAGGGGCGCTGTAATCGGTTTAATGTAGAACATTTTTTGCTAGTTATTTAAGAGGAATAGTTTACTCAATTTAGTGACTTTATTGAGAGGATAAGGTACATCTGCCACGAGGTAAGGCAAGAGTAGTCTGCGCGGGTGTCTTATAGAGAATATTCCCTACTTCGGGTATGCGGCGATACTGAAATGTTGGCGTTTATGACTGGGAATAATTGAAATTCTGAATTGAGACCATTGTAGAACTGTGTCGATTTTTCCTTTTGTAAGGAGTAAGAGCAGATAGCAAAGTAGAGTAATTTTGTGATGCTGGGCAAATGGAGTTGGCTGATTGGTTGTTAGCTGATGTAAGTGTCGATATGGCGATTGGGGGGGAAATAGGTGCGTATTGATCTTGCTGAACCACTTGGGAGACGGGATATGGATTGTCTGCTTGTGAAATTGAGTTATGGGGTATGGATTTAAATGAAGCCACTAGGCTTTAGTGGTTGATGAAAGCCCAGATTGGGTAAGTTAGTGAATATTTTCGTTGTAAAATGGCGGCTAGAGTGTGGTTTTGATTTTTATAGCCAATCACCTTAGAACATAGCCCTTACTTCATCCTCTGCGGTGATCTTGCAGCAGCAGTAAATCGTTCTGTAGGGTCATCGTAGGATGCTGAATTGGATTTTGGATTGATTTTTAGAAGTAGCTGTTCACGTGGTAATTGGTGTCAGATAGCCATCTTGGGGCCCATCAATTTACCACCACGTGCATCTGAAATTCGGATGCGAACGTTGGCGAAGACTTAGGCAGCTGTGAAGGTTCACGAATTCACGAATTGCAACACCTGTGGAATCGTTCATCAGTCAGACTTGGGTTCAGCGTTGGAACATCGTAGGAGGCAGATCTTCTCGTAGATCGTATAATTTTATACTTGATTCTGGGCGCATCATGCATTGACAGTTTTGATATCATAGAATTGTACGTAACTCCTCTTAACTAGCTTAGAGTCATTTTAGTAATTATTATTTTATTTACTACGTCTGTAGTGAAAAAATAGAAGGGGGGTTTGTGGGTGATTTCTTCTAGGGGTTAGTTATAAATTTTGTAAAGTAATAAAGGAGGGGGGGGGGTTGTTGTAATAGAGGATTTTACAATTTTTAAAGATGATACAAGGGGTGGGAAATATTAAGAGTCCGTGTTTTTTTGTGCGAACTTGTAAGAAAAAAAAAACATAGGTGTATAAATGTAATAGGTTACCGTTAATTTGCTTTGTAGTTGTCCGTTTAAAATTGAATTAAGTGTAACCCTGGGTCATTGAGACCTGACGGCAGAGAGAGTCAACGTTTGTGTTTGTAAATCCCTGGAACGTTACACCGGTTTGTTTATGTTGAGTGTTGCCACCACCATTTTAATGTTAAAGTACATTTTAATGTAGATTTAATATTATAGAAAGAAACTTTCTACTTGTGCCTGCTTTAATTATTTATTGTGATATTATCTTATACTACAACTTTTATTATCTTATACTCTTTGCGAGTATTTCTTAAATTGTTATATATTATAAATTAAGTGGTGGCTTTATTATTATTAACTGTAGTTAATTATTTGTGTGTACTCCCCACCCTATTGTTTATCCGAGATTTATGTAAATGTCTCTGGCGCCCATCGAAGTCAAGAACGAACGCCTCCTTCCAAGTAAGAGCTTGAGCAGATTGGCTGGATGGCTTCGTGGATCCCGACCTAGCCGCGGCATAACATCTTCAGCTAGGGTAACTGTTAGGAGGCAGGTTATAACGTGTTGTATACATTAAGCATTCACGAGAATTATATGAAAATTGAATCTACTTTTTTTCTGGTAATAACCCTGGTTATTTTGTTTTAGGAGCCTCCAGTGTTATATACATTTGTTTTTCATACTGTTTCATTAGCAATCCAAAAATTAAACAATCCATATACTTACTGATATAGTTTCAAGTATATTATGCGCTTATCATATTTATACGATTTCATTAAATTTCAAATTACGCTTCACATCATGAATTTATAAACTGTCAATTTATAAAACAATGTTGCCACGTTTATATAATTTGTTATAAAAGTTAGAATTTGTCTTGACATGCTTTTACCTACTTTTACATAAATATTGTATTTTGTTTCAGATGCTACTGGAAATGATATTACCGGTGTTGTCAACACTAATTCACCGGTTAATAAACGAAGAGGTTTTAGTGGGTAAGTTAAAAAAATATTCATAAAACTTTTATACTCATCATTAAATATGTATGGTTTTTACTACATATGTTTTGGGATTGTTTGGTGGCCAAACGTACTATAATTTGTATTATAGATTGAGAAATTCTTTAATTAGAATGAGGATAAACAATTTACGAATGAGACTCTAACAGACTCTCACTCACGACGTTGCTAATGGGGAGTCCTAGCGATAGTCACAAATGGCACAAACAAATATCTTATTACTTCAGAATGTACTATCCTCCGGAAATGGGATTCTCGGCCGCCAGGTCCGTTTAACGTGAGACCGCACACGAACTGATCTTGAGGGCACGAGTATCTACGAGTCTTGTGGGTTGCCCAGAGGTTCGAGCAGCTGAAATAAACTTACTGCTAATTAGTAAAACATCATTAACGATTTAACAAAACACATCTATTGCTTTTCAAAATACAAACAAAGAAAGAAATACAAAATAAATGTCAGTTTATGAAATGCCAAAAGAAATAGTAGCGCATTAATGGCGATTAGCGAGTAATAAATCAAATACAACTGTATACATAAAAAATTATATATAAGTGATGCTTCTACAGCGGTGCAAACGTGCGGTAATATGATAATAAAACAACTATGCGGGAAGCATGTAAAGGCAATATATAAACCAATGGGAGGTAAGGCCTCCAGACAAAGTTGATGGCAGGAATATCGAGAAACCACTATAGTTCACTCACTAGTGGTTCACTAATAAGCTCCTCCTTTGATGCAGCTATTAGTGTAGTGTGGTGTCATCCGTGTAGCGCAGATGATTGATGTTATTACTCTCCATTCTCAATTTTCAAGAATGGCTCAGACGCTTAAGTATGATTCCCTGCTTCACCCCTTTGTCGATCCGAACAGGATCAGCCAGCTCATTTTATATTCTCATATAACGGATGTTACAGCTATAAAGATTTTTATCAAGGTATGAGGTGACGTGCTATGTCCAGTTCATATAGAATTTGCTTCAGTTCTTCCTCCTAACAGATTTGAATTCTTTGCTCTATAAAGCATACTTAGGTAAATATGTTAAAGTCTTTGGGCTTTTAAATTATCTATCAATTATGGATCGAATTTGTTCCTGAGTTCCGCGGTCAGGCACTAAGCCAGTGTATTCCTATAGTAATTATGGTATAATTCAATGGGGCTTTTGTGTAGTTTTTTTTTTGACATATGTCTAATGTAAATTGATTCGGTCACTCATGAGGCAAAGTTTTGCTAACCCGTGGTTCATGTAACTTGTATTTAGGTACCTAAATAAGTATTTATGTATTTGAGTTAAGAATTTAGTAGACTATCCCAAATATTTTAAATATTGTTTTAAAATGAAATAAAAACTTATTGACATATCTTATACTAAGCGTCGTCCACATTGTTGTGAAAATACTTACGCTGACTATGGTGTGACTCATTCACTCCATCTAATTCCTAATTACAAAACAATGAATAAGTTGACTTTTATATTTTGATGATTGAATTAATTATGTATTGTAATGGAACAATTTATTTTAGACCTAGTGATTTCGTTAGAAAATTTTAAGACTCTGTCTTAAATTGTGTAAATAACAAACAACATATATTTGTTATTTTTGATTTGCCAAACTAATTCAGGCCAAAGGAAACATCCACACTACACGAGATTTCGCGAATAGTTGCTCCATATTTACTAACAGATACAATTGTACCTGGCGCGACTTTGGTACACTAATTAATTGAGACACTGTGTATGTTATTATTTTTACTGCTTGTATACATATTTTATTCCAAATAACTATCCATTTCCTCTAACTCCTATTCAATAAACAATTTAGAGTATATTATATGCTCATATCTAATCTTCAGAATTAGCACTACGATAAGACGAGATAATATCTCAACTAATGCATTTAATAAATCTTAATATAGTAGATATATTTTGTTCATAATATTATAGTATTTAATCGGGTTTGTATGTTAATTCACTATAATGTTAATAATTAAAAGTGATCTTCGAAATGGATAAATTTAAAAAGTGTTTACGAAAGGTTGGTTCGTGCGGAGGTTGTAAATCTAGAAGAAAATTTAGGTAATAGTATATCTTCATTAAAACAATTGAAGATTTTGCTGCAAAAGGATGCAGCTCCAAATTTGAGCTAATCCTTCTTTGAAAAGAAATACCCATTGTTAGTTTAAACAACGATAAAATAAATACAAATACGGTGTTGTCAACTGTTTTATTTTTTCCATTATTTTGTGATACGTAAATAAAAAAAAACTTGAGAAATAAATAATACAAAAAGGTATATAAAATTAATGCATATAAAAATGAAAATAATAACTCAACGTATAATATGTATTATTGTTGTTATTTGGTAGAGGGGTAATAATAAGTAGAAAGTCAAAATACTTCTCGTGTACAGTACGCCGTCTATTTAGGGTGACTTCCGTGGGGTGTCCCGGAATCTTGCATTGCATGTGGCACATGTACATATTTCAGATCAAACAAATCAAAATGAATTTAGTGTCTCTCAACTTTAAACATACATAAACTTAGTGTAAGCTAAATAGCAACAGTGAAAAAATGCAGCTTTAATACACATCATTATCTTGTCCTATTTGTTTCCTATTCGGACATTTGCAAGTTGTTCTCAATATTAATTAATTCGTAGTCTTTTTCACTGCTTGCATTGGTTTCAAAATATCGCCTAGTTTTTCATGTTGAACTTTATCAAACGCCTATTCGTGTGTATTAGTTTTAAATAATACAGCTAGCTCATTAGAATTTAGTATTTTGTAAATGCACTTCCATGAGAAAGTTTTAAGGATATCTGATATTGTTCTATTTTCAGTCGAAAATGGCTACCGCCGCCTTTACGAAAACTATCACAAGGGAAGGTAGAAAAATCTAATACACCTGCTGATAGACCTCCACTGAAGAAAGTTGGATCGGAAAAACGAATTAAGGTAAGAATTTATCAGTTAACATATGCGAACAAGGTTTAATTTTGAATAATCATTTTAATTTGCGTAATATTTGTGTTATACTTTTCCATTTATCTGATTTATTTTTGGCCTATATTTAATGTGTCATCGTTGCACTTTATTTTCCATGTTTATTTTTATCAAAGTTATTCTAGTTACACAGGAATTTATTGCAACATTTAATATATATATACCTTTATTAGGATAAAAATCTTAAAACCTTCCCTAACTAATTGATCCCATCCCTAACTAACATATTTAACTAAAATTATTCCTCTTATCTTACTTCCTTCCCTTTCACATTCTAACAAGTAATTACATAGCACTCTTAAACAGCACTGAAAAAAAACCTTTACTTTCCAGTTATCGTGAATATTAAAATTATCCTAACGTTATTGAAGTAATTGTCTATTACTGCATTAAGCCAGACATATTTATTGAAATTATTTGTTGCGATTTGCATTAAATTGAAGAGCATTAACAATATGTGTAGAATATATTTTCTTTATCACTTCCAGTTCCTTTCCTTCTTCCCCAAGCACATAATTCCTTTCTACCTCTTTTTCAGTCCAAGGTATCGCCACGCAGCTATTGACCCTATGCTCTCAATCTTCTAACCATATATCCTGTATTTTCTGATATCTTCATCTATCCAATACCTCTTTTCCCTTTCTACGCTCTCACATCTAAACCTAACTATCACTCTCTTACCTCCATACTTAACACAGACGATAAATATCCAGGCAATCCTTATTCCACTCTTTATATGCTTATACTTTTTGTTAAATCTTGTAGCTGTTATTCTCTTCTGTCTTTCCTGCTTCTCAATGTCTTTCATTCTTTGCTTCATCTCTTTGATCACCCGCAGCTAATCATTAAACTTCTTTTCCCATAACACCAACGACCATTCAGTACTTTCATAAGCTTTTTTATTTCTGTTTCCCATTCTTTCCTATTCATCTCCCTTCTACATTCATCTATGTCATATACGCATGTTACCAGACTTTCCTCATCGTCTTTCATCACCTTCCATTTACTTTACCATTATCCTAAAACCAAACAACCAACATTTAAACTTATCCCTCTCATTTAAAACAATTTCGCTTGATACTGAATTTTCTACACCTATGATTCTATTTATATATCGAACCTACACTCTTTCAATTTCTACCCTTTCTTTCACAGTTCATACTTCCGAGTCCGACCCACCATACATCATTATACATACATCCATAATGAAAAGTCTCATTTTCACAGAATCTCCAAATCTCTCTTCCCAGGCACACCTAATTCTCTTCGCAGCAATTTTAGCTGTTTGTGCAGTCATCGATACATGTTCGTTACATGAATAGTATGTATTTTTTCACCCATTCTATTCTTTTTCCATCTATTTC
Source organism: Adranes taylori (assembly GCA_009867245.2). Lineage (NCBI taxonomy): Eukaryota > Metazoa > Arthropoda > Insecta > Coleoptera > Staphylinidae > Adranes > Adranes taylori. The sequence goes on along the minus strand of WYDF02307861.1, from coordinate 15,388 downwards.
AAACACGTCTTTCCTGCTAACTCTCCTTCCTTTCTTGCACACTATTACTACCGTCTTTTCCACATTCACAACCATATCTCTCCTCAACATACATCCATTGACTCTATTGATCACTTCATTCATTTCTTCCTATTACTCAACATCCGCATCCGCATCCGCGTTCATATTTTCTGTTTTCCAATAACAACACTCCCTCTTGTCTATGCCTTAATACACTCTCTAAGTCTGACAAATAAATATTAAATTGACTTGCACTCAACGGGCAGGCCTGCATTGACCCGTTTTCCACTTTAAACGACTCTGCCTCCTACTCTTGGTCGTACCTTAGTCCCTTCATGCATCATTCTTATTATATCACATAAATTTCTATCTCTACCCGCACTCTCCATTCTCTACCACAACCTCTCCCTATTTACTTTATCAAATGCTTCTTTCAAATCTGAAAACAGAAGGTATAACTTTTCCTTTACATATTTCCGATTGAATTATATAATTTAGGGTTACGATGTTATCCGTTGTTCCCATATCCTTCTGTCAAAGAGAGCACAGCACAGTTGTATCATATCCAATTCCAACCTTTTGATTAAGATTTTTGCAAACGGTATGTATAACGCGTTCATAACCGATATCCCCCATGTAACTTTTTACCTATCACTACTTTTATAAACCAGCTTCATTTCTTCTCTTTTCCATTCCTCTGGTATATTACTTTTACACTTCCACACCTCAATCATTTCTCTCACTAACGTTCTCATTCCTTGTTCATTCAAACACTCCCATATATCCCCAGGCATTCCACCCTCTCCCACACAAGTACCCTTCTTTATTCCTTTAATTTCTTTCATTACCTCCTCGACTGTAATATAATTTTCCAAAGAACTTTCCCACATATTTCCTATTTTGTTTTTTCCTCTGCCTCCATATTTTTCTCTACATTTTTCTTTCCACTCACTCCGATTTATATTTCCTGCTTTTACTTCCCTTCTCTCTCTTTTGCGGAAATATTTCCATAATACTTTCTCTGTTATCTCTGTTTTTATGGTCTCTTTTTTATCACTTTCTTCCCTTTCCCATCACATTCTTCCCACCAAATATGTGCTTCTTTTTCCACTCCTCTTTTGTCCTTATCAACTCCTTCTACGATTCCTACAAATCTCTATGTTTCCTTAATAACATCCTTACTTCTTTCGTTTGGTTTGCTCACACTTTTCATTGTACCACTTATTTTCGTTCCTTTATCTCTATTTCTACATCCATACACTATCAAATTATCCTTCATGATACGCTCTATCTTTTCTATACGATTTATTCCTTCCTAATTAATCTCCTTCAGTTTACTCCTCATCCTTAACTTTTTGTTTTCACCCCATACAAAACAATTTTCCTTCCTGCTTCCCATTTCCTCCCCTTCAATCCTATTCTTTCTAATAAACCTCCGCCTGTCTCCATTGGGAAAATGGTCTGATTCTATTCCGATCCTCAGCCATTCCACACGCTGTCTTCCATATTCATCTACTAAGTGAATGGCTATGACCTACGAAATTTAATATAAATCCATAATATAAATTATTTCAACCAAAAAAAAAACATACTGTTAAAATGTTTACAACATACGCAATGTATTTGCGTAAGTATTTGCGTATGTATGGTTAATGCAAGCATTAGCAAATGCATTTTTTTTTTATTAAATATGCTTTCGAATCACATTCTCAATATTTAAGCGGAAGTGGTATAACAACTATGTTTATTTACTATGCGAATTATTATTCAGACAGATTGATTGCAACAGATAATGCGATTTATTGTAGTATCAAATTCATTGGTTGGAAATCACCATTATTGGAAATCACTTTGCATGTACTTTACTTTTATTTGAATTTTCATTTCTTACAAAATAAGAGACACGATGAGAGTCTTTTCTATCGTCTTAACCTTCCTTTACTCGCGCCAAATTTTAGTACATAGTAACTTGCGCACGGTCTAGAAGACCGGCTTGAAAATTAGCAATATTTTTTATAAAACTATACAAAATAAATACAAAACGCCAGAATCATACGAATAACACTTATGACAAAAAACATTTATTTGGCAACTATATTTTTCACAAATACAGAAAAAAAATGTGTTCTAGCAGCACTGACATTAACAGATATTTCTGATCAATGTCACCTTGTTCGTTAACATCACCACTCTCATCATTTTCCTCAAGTTCTACTTCCTCAAACAGTCTCAACAATCTTGCCTGCTCCTTTTCGTAGTCCATATCCGCAAGACAAATAAATATTCTCTAAGAAATGACAACGAAGGAAACACAAACACTAACATACAAATGTTGCAGATTTTTATTTAAAATAATATTTCTTGTCAAAAAATAAATAAAATGAGTTAAAAAAGATAAAAGATTTACCGATTTAATTCCTCGTATTTTCCCAAAAGCAATCAAAATCTGTCACGTAAATACTCGCACCCGGTCTACACCATGATAACACTTGCACTTTGGTAAATCGCTTCCAATCAACTGACCATTGGCTGAGATAGTAGCGAGCGACATACTAGAAAGAAATATGTAGGGAACAAGCTGTATAGTCTTCTATGCCATAGCTGTGCTGTATTGAAGTTTGGACAGGTCTCAGACACTATGCTCGGGTAATGAAAGGTTAAAACTTCTCAAATTTTGATGATGACGTATCATGCCATACTATATAATGATTTACCTATTTATATGGAATATTTTTGTTGCTGCATTCACTTTTACTGTGGAAAATTTATATTACACTGATTAATTTATTTGATTAATTGCTGCTTCACTGCTTTTTATTGTTCTATGAGGGATGTCTTTCTAATTTTGCATATAGTTTAACAAAAAGCAACAGTTTAAATTTCAGTCCTTTAAGTACTTGCCATCATTGTCAATGCACTTTTGCATTCGCTTAAACCAATTGTTAAAGCTCTTACTCCACTCTTCAATGGGTATGCTCGAAATGGTCATTGGGAAAGCATCGACTGCATCTTCAGGTGATTGAAATTGTTGATCACGCGGTGCATTCTTGATGGCGGTAAATATAAAAAACTTATTGGGTCTTAAGTCAGGGGTGTACGGAGGATGATCAAGCAATTCGATGTTTTGTTGCTCCGAAACTCAAATGTTTGTCGAGCAATGTGAGCACTCGCATTGTCATGGTGAAGGATGATCCGACGCTGTAGGTTGTTTTTTTACAGTTCCGAAATGATTTCTTGCAAACAAACGGTTGTGTACCGATCAGCAGTTACCGTCCTTCAATTTTGTAAAGGAATTGTAGCCACATGTCCGAATTTTGATACAAAAGTTGTGACCATCTTTTTCAACACACTGCGGGAACGGATGACTTTGGTTGGGTTCTCATCATCTTAAAACACCCAAACGGTAGACCAACGTTTATTCTTGGGTTCATAGGAATAAATCCAAGACTCATCACCACTAATGATAGTGTACATATTTTTGGAGCGGCCTCTGTTGAAACGATTTAGAGTTCTTCGGGATGAACTGACACGAGCCGCCATTTGTTCCTCGGTCAACAGATGCGAGATCCAACGAGAAACTAATTTTTGCACACCCAACTCATTATGTATAATCTTTTGGATTGAGTTCTTAGAAATGCCCAAGGAACTATCGATCTCCCGTTAAGTCACATGATGATCTTCATTAATCATCTCGTGCACAGCATTAACGTTTTCCTGGGTTACCGCTGATTTTGGTGGACCTGGCCTAGGATCATCGCGAGATTCGTGCGTCCACGTTAGAGTTCAGAGTAGCAGCGAGAAATTGTCAATTGATGTGGTACTTCAGTACCAAAAACAGCAACCAACTCGGCAAGACATCGTTGTTGCGATAAACTTCGAAAGTTGTAAAAACTTATCGCTCGGAAATGCTCTCTCGATTCAATTCCATGTTTTTCAACTCCTTACTAACATTAAAAATTCAGTGACTAAATCAGTTGTATTTTGAGGAAAGTTTCAACATGTGACAATATAATGTTAGGTTAATTTCGGAACCATATGTTTTTTACTTGCGCCCTCTATGTGGCTATATGTAAAATTTAAATGACATCCTTTGTAACATGACAAGGCTTGTTTACTTGTAAGGTCCAACATTACGAAAACTCTGAAAAGTAGCTTATACTTTCAAGTAATTTACTTGTATGTGGCACATCAGATTATCTCTATAAATTGTCTTCATACGGAAGTACCATTTAGTAAAGAACGTGCACGACAAAACATTATTTGACCATTCCAAACCCCCTCAAGACGTAATAGTCAGGACAAATACAGAAATGTGATGTTTAACAATCTAAATTAATAAATAGAAGCATGGCATAAATAAAACTAATCGAATCATTGGGACATAGGATACATATATAAAATAGAAAATACCCTATCACCACAGGATTCGAAAGGAAAAGTAATTCAGAAATCAAATAGATTACAGAACGATAAACAAAAGATTCAGGAACAGAATAACATCTACAAAAACATATCTGGGTGTAGAAATAGCAGCCGACCATAATCCAGTGATAGCATCAATTAGGATACGCCTTAAGAACATTAGAAAGGCACAAGGTAGTGATGGGATCGATATCGGAAAATTAAAAATGGAGGAAAATCTTGATAGGCAGGAGCTGTGAAGAATTGAAAACTAACAGCGGGAGAAGAATGAAAATCGCATGGATGACAGAGGAAATGGATCAAATTAATGGATGAAAAGACGAAAAATGAAAAACAAAGAAAACCAAACATGCATGCAAACAAATATTAGAATACAAAGGAAAATAAGAGAACTGGTTACACGAGAAATGAGAGGAAATAAAACCAAATTCATGAGGTGCACGACTCATTCAACTCCCATAAGAAGATCAAAGAAATGTGTGGCAGTTTTAAAAAGAAACAAAATGTTATGCTAATAGACGATAACGGAAAGCTAATAGCACATCTGGAGAGTAAAATAGCTATCGAGAAGGTCAGAAAAAAGTAGAACCAGAAACAGGTTTTAGACTAACAAATGAAGAGGTGATATTCTTTATGAAATATATGGAAAACAAGAAGGCTTGTGGGCCTATTTAAATACCAATTGAACTGCTCAAACTAATTGATGAGAACAACATACACGAACACGGAAATACCAAGACCATAGAATTATAAGCCTAATTAGTCGTATATTAAAATTACTGTTAAAGATAATACATAATCGAATATACAAGATACTTGATGAAGACATCACCTCACACAAGATTCCGTTATGGAGTTGCTACGAGGGAAGCATTATTCAGCATGAATGTATTGACACAAGGCTACCTGGATGTTAATAAGGATGTGTGAGCATGTTTCATCGATTATGAAAAAGCTTTTGATAGGGTCAAACATGACATACTGATAAAAATACTTGAAGAATACCAACTAGACAATAGAGACATCAGGATTATAGAGAACCTTTATTATTAACAGAAACCTCATATTTTGATAGTGAATGAAACAGGGTGTGTACTCTCTCCATTGCTTTTCAACTTATACTCGGAGCGGATAATGAAGGAGGCACAAGAGAAAGAAACAGCAGGAGTAGTAGTGAACGAAGTACCAATCAATATCATCAGGTATGCTAATGACAGTAATTACCTGAACATGAAGAGTAACAAAACTAAATTTATGATATTTACAAAAAACAGCACCAACCAAATAAATGAACAATCAGATTGGTAAGTAGAGAGAGAGTTGGTAAGTAACAATATTTTCGAGTAACACTGACCAATAATAGTGATTTAACAGCGAACATTAGGGCTAGGATTGATGTAGTCCTGAAAATGTCGTGTAGGTTAGGATATTGCGGTATTACATAGTCCCGATTGTATTGTATGGTATAGAGACTGTCAATCCGAATAAGGCCACACTGAATAAATTGGAAGTCTTTGAGATGTGGTTGTACAGAAAAATTCTCAGAATATCGTTTGTGTTCAAAGTTAGGAACGAGGAAGTATTGCACCGATTTGCTAAAGAACGAGAACGTGTATGGGAAGTTAAAATAAGAAAATTGAAAGACCTGGGTCATATTATGAGAGAAGAGCGATATCATGTGCTACAGAATATTATACAGGGAAAAATATTCGGCAAGCGAAGTATAGGAGGAAGAAGAATGTCCTAGCTGAGGAACTTACGAGAATGATTCAGCTATTCAGAGCTGCGGTCAATGAGATCAAAATCGCCAACCTTAGAAATAAGAAGGCACCACGACAAGATACTACAATTCGCTAGACTGATTTTGGGTAAAATTAAAGCAAAATTGTTGTATGATTTCTAAATAAAGATTTCGTATGATCTCAGCTCAACTAAAGTAGAATGTGAATAAACTGCAATACATAAACCAACACAATTAGTATAATTAAAATCTGGATTCGTCACTAGTAGATATAATCTTTGCACAATTTATTCCCTTAGACGGACAAATGACGCTCTTGCTTCCTTAATTCGGCACTTAATATCAAATGCATGGTCCCAATCTTCTTTTGATAACCTAAATACGTCACTTTTCTCGCTCTTTCTGACTGAACATTAACAGCCTTGATACCTTATGTTTTGTTGTTTGCTTATTATCATCAGTATTTTGTTGTTTTTTAAGTTTACTTTTTATCCATATTTAATCCATTGCTGTTACTTTCTGGAAAATACTTTCAAGGACTTCCATTCTATCAGCCATTCCATTCTACCAGCCATCCACGAGATATCGAAGATTTGTTGCATGGACTGAGAACTCCATTGATTTTTATTTCATTTCTACGTCAGCGAGCCAAATATTTTCTCTAAATATTCACCAACTATTTTCTCTAAATATCGCCAAATATATTCTCTGAATATTCATCAGATATCAACGGTGACAAAATACATCTTGTCTTACACCTCATTTCCTCTGTAGTGTGATTTCTTAAATCCGCTGATTTGTTTTCTTTTATTTTTACCTGAGCTGAGTATGAGTATGGGCAACAATATGAGCTGAGAAGAGAAAGGATTCCTTTCGAGGGGTACTTTTCAGGAATCATTTCCTGGAATACATCCCAAGATTTCATCTTATTTTTCCCATCTAATCAGCTTGCCTTTAATGTCTAACATAACGTTTCCATTCTTATACATAATTTTACCAACATAATCTTTTAATTCTTATTGTTTTGTTTTATTTCAACATGCAACTCTTTGTAGCTACTTTTATTCCTCCTTATTGTCGCCTGTCTTCTTTCTTCAATTAGCGTCAAAATTTCTTCGGATATGCATTAACTCCTCTCCTTGACCTTAGCATCCTGTAAAGCTCCAATGGATTACAAAAGTAGAATTTTTTTATTTAAGATAAATAGTAAAACAATAAAGAAACAAAAGTTAAACAAGTCACAACTAAACCAATCAAATAGGAAAATCGTTTTAATAAATTTATTCAAATCAGATATTTATTCTTATTTCTATAATGACTTTGTCTGCTCTAAAGAAATCGAATTACGTAATGTACGCAATAATTTACTCTAATACAAGGTCATGCAGTTAAAATATTGCTGTCTCTACTCTAACTAGATAAATCGTAGAGTAAATAAAATGTTTAGTTTTAAGATGATTGGTTTTAGTGATTTTTATAGGAATCTTTTTATAAAGGTTTATCTATCCGTTATAGAATCTTTTGTGGGTATTTAGTATTATGTGTTCAGTGTCCATATTTCTAGGTAACGTGATTAATATTTATTGCTTGATAATCTTATCAGTGTTTGTTTTTCGTCTGTGACATCCTTATATGTATTTTAATATATTTGTAAATAAAAAATCTAGTATTTTAACGCGCTTCATTGTTTGTAATTATAAATTACGATGTTGTTTTGTTTTATATTGAATTATATGTAAATTATTTGGTAAGTTGAACAAGAACTAAGAGCATTACCAAAGGCATGAATGAGGTGTGGACGTGTAAATGTAATATATCAAAGAAATGGAAAAGGGGAAAAATCGTGCCTGTTTATAAAAGAGATGATAGAGCGAAGATAGGAAGTTACGGTTTATACAGGTTGTTTGCAATAATCTGAAACAGAAGGTTGGAATTGGAATAAAACAAAAAGAGGTGATATCTTTGACTCAGACTGGATTTAGAAGGGGTATGGGAACAATAGATGACATCGTACTTCTAAATTATATAATTCAACAGGAAATATGTAAAGGAAAAAATTTATACCTTCTGATTTTAGATTTGAAGGCAGCGTTTGATATAGTAAATAGGGAAAGGTTGTGGGAAGAATGGAAAGTGCGGGTCCAGATAGAAATTTGTGTGATATTTTAAGAAGAATGTTTAAAAGGACTAAGCTCCGAGCAAGAGTGGGAGATCGAGTGTCAGAGTGGTTTAAAGGAGTAAGGCAGGGCTGCCCGTTGTGTGCAAGCAAGTCTATTTAATATTTATTTGTAGCATTTAGATAGTATATTAAGGAATAATCAGGTGCAGGGCGACCAGAGGTGAGAGCAGAGGTTGGGAAGTCTGCGAGGCCTGGGCGTAGGAGGGACCCGGGCCATTACGGGTATTATGTAGTAACAATTTCCCTGTTTAGTAAAAGTTCAACAACGTTCCATTATTCCAAGTTGTGTTTAGATGCCAGAAATATTATTCCATTGGAAACTAAAATAAAAGAAAATATGCATTGTAGGAAACCGAGGCGGAGTCGATTATTTGTAGGAGTCTGTTACTCGCCAAAAATCCTGCTTATAAATCATTATATTTTTTGGGGTGGGGAAGGAGCCCGCTTGACTCTTTATCCCCGGGGCCCTGGTCGATTATGGGCGGCCCTGAGCAAGTGGGAGGTGTTGTAATTGGAAAGCAGCAAATATGGACTTTAAGTGATGCGGATGAAGTAGTATTTATAGCGAGTAATAGGGAAGAAATAAATGAAGTGATCAATATATGTTGAGAAGAGGTATGATTGTGAATATGGAAAAGACGGTTGTGATGGTGTGCAAGAGAGGAGGGAGAGATAGAAGGAAAGATTTGTTTGAAATAGATGGAAAAAGAATAGATTACATGAAAAAAAATGTAAATACATGAAATGAAGGAAAGAGAATAAAATTATGAAGAAGATTAAGATAGAGATAAATAAAAGAAGATAAAAGGGAAAGAAGAATGTTGATCAGGGAATAGGGATTAAGGGTAGATAGGAATATTGAGTATGAGGAAATGAGGAAACGGCAACAGAAACAGGAGAGATGAGTGGGAGGGATGTATGCAGAGGCAATGAAGAAAGTCATGCAAAAAAAAGTTAAAGGGTAAAGCCTTCTCTTCTTCCAAGAGCTAGGAATAGCACAATTATTATATGAATTTTGTTTTGTTTTTTCGTGTTATCTCTTATTTTGTATAGATGTAAATACATGCCAATAAAATTCTTTTGCATAAGAATGGAACAATTTTTCATTTAAAAGTTTTTTCTAGAAAAAATTTTTCTTGCTCAAAAAAATAAAAGAAAGCTCCATTTTCGGTGCTGTTTGTATGTACGTACGTCTGTATGTTCAAGAATTTCTCCTTCCCTATGGGACCGATCTCAATGAAATTTGGTAGACAGGTGAAGACTACAAGCCCGCAAAACTGTTTTTTTCATTTTTATTTTATAAATTTAATATGGCAGACAGCAACCATTATTTTTGTTCAGAAATTTCGTATTCGAACTAAGAGGCTGAAATTTTGCCCATATATAGTACCTATGCGTCGAATATGAAGAAAGTTCCATGTTGCCAAATTGTATAGGAAGACGTGTTGCCACGTTTGAACTTTAACAAACTATTTGAAATATCTCAGGAACGATAAAATATAGGAACTTTCTTGTATAGGCTATATAAAGGCCCTCCGTTTATTTGAATCGTTTTTTCCAAAATCACAAGTAACATATATAGGGTGTTTTTTGGTTTGCCAACTTTAGGGTCCATTTTTTAGAAAAGTTTCGCACCAATTTTCTTTTTAATTTCCTGTGTCGAAAGTTCGTTTAATACTTAAGTGATTAAGCGAGTTTAAAAAAATTGTACGTCATAGACCCGGAGTAATTTGACTTTGAAAAAAAATATCTCGGTTCCTATGAAACCTGGGAAAATGAAACTTGGGGAACTTGGGGTAAGTCTAATGGACCTCAATTTTGCCAGTGCTCAATATAGTTGATCAGCTGAATAAACCGATTTCGAGCAATTAATTTTTTTTCTAAAACTTTTTAGTAACACCCTGCATATTTCTTATATTTTGGTAGCCTTTGTAATTCTATTTAAAATGATACCCCACATAATGGATTTAACTCTTATAATGCTTCCTACAAAAAAAAAAGGAAAATAGTAGCCAAAGCAATACTCAAATGAAATGCAAGTATTACTCCCTGCGTAATAAGAAAAGAAAAGGGCGAGACAGAATTCATAAATTTTATAAATTCATGCCAAATTTTTCCAAGATATTTGTGATAACCTGAACAAAACTTATTTACTACACATTAATAGGATAACTTCGAGTGGTGACATTAGATTTTGTTATTGATAAGGACGATCTTTCCCAAAAGTAAATTTCTGAATCTCTGTTCTGATCAGAAAAACTATATATGAAATTTGTTGTCATGACGTTTTTGGAATTGATTATGTGAACCGTTCACTGGATCTTTGGTTAGTACTTTGTTTGCGCTAGTTCTCTTATGAAAATAGTTTTCTAACCCGCCCCTTTGGAGAACGACAGTTACCCTCACTGGAAGATGTAATACCGCGGCTAGGTCTGGATTCCGAAGAATGTCCGCGTAATTGGCTCGAATGCTTCTTAGGGATCAGGCGTCTGCTCGAGTAAAGATGACCGCGAGAGTTTGATACCTAAATTTCGGATAAAATAGGGTCGGGATGCACACAAAAAAAATCACAATTAATAATACCAATACCAGCACTTTATTAAAATTAAAAATACAATAACAATTATGGTAAAATTAAATTGATTACACGATATTTGTAAAAATAGTAGGCAACCACAATTGATTTCAGTTGCAAATAATAAACAATAAATTTTGAAATAAATTAATAAACAGTAATCAACCACTTCTGAATAGTACTGAGTTCTTTAAGTTAATCGCTACGTATAATATGAGATGTTAGGTTTAACGCACTAATAATTATCTGTTCCTTTTTCTCTAAAACTAAGCAAACCGTACAGTAAAATATTAATTATGAAATAAAGTATATAACATGAACTCGGTCTTCCACCTGATTTATAACTATATTGTGGTGACACCTCACAAAATAAACAACACCCCGGAAGCTTCGACGGGCCTTACAAGTTACGACACAATGACTCGCTCCGTCAATAGGTCCAATGACCTAAATTATACAGTGTCTTAAAATAAAGCGGGCTTACTACATATAGGTCAGAATTAACGGTATCCCCAACCCCATCAATAAATCACAATATACTCTAAATAAAATGTAATACAAACCAAAGATGCACGGACTGATAAGACCCCCCGACGCATTTAAATACCTTTAAAAATTTTTACTAAAATCCTATATTATAAATGAAAACTCCCTTGATTACAATTCCAGACCGCCTTCGGCAGCGTGTTAATAAAATATAAAAAGTACTGCTGATTCTTAGCAACATCTGTTAAATGAGTACAAAAATCCAAATTTCAAATATTACAATTCGCGATGGGCCAAAAATGAAATAAAAGAAAATTATAGGTTTATGGAAATAAAAGGTACATGTCCACCAAGGTATCTGCGATGACCTAGACGACTGGCTGGGGAAGAGACCTCCACAAGTGTTACAACATAGCTGTTGGGAAGTCTCCAACAGCTTGGATGTCTTGCTGGGCGAAGACATCCAAGACTTGGATGCATGTGCTACTTGCTGGGCTCAAGATGGTGGCACGCACCAAGTATCACACGAACACGCTGCTACAATAATTCATCCAAAATTCCATAAATTCGTTTGACGACTAAATCCAGCGCAAATCTAAACGCAAGCTAATAGATTCGGAACTATCTGTAGGGGAACTTGCCTATAAATTACACTTTCTAGAACCATTTTCACTCTTAAAAATTCAATGATTTTATCCAGTCGGGTTTCACCAGCCAATGACGCCTAGTGGCCTAATTTAAAACCATTCCCCATTTCCCGTTACAATGACCACAATTATATTTCAATTGGGAAAATTAAATTTGAGGGAGTCAAGAAATTGGCGTTTGTTTGACACAATTGAACAAAGAAGAGTTCTCACTTACGTCCTTTCCAAAATGCAGCTAAGAACGATGGACCTCCTCCAGTTCTCCTATAATGGCTTTGTTCAAACACGTATTGGTTAACCAACACTCACGTACTCCAGAAACTAATCGGAATACAACATCTTGAAAATGGGCACGAAAGTACGACAATTTACTACTTGCAATCGCGCAACAAAAAGGGAACTCAGTTGATCTGTACAGTCCCACACTTTTCCGTGAGTTGTACACAATGCCATGCCTACTACAGCAACAACTCTACAACGCATCAGGATCCCAGGTATCACTTCCCTTATTAAAAACTTTATTATCACCCGAACCAGTCAACTAACAAACACCCGAAGAAACAATCAATATGCACTGGGACTGAAAGGAGGTAAATAAGCGCCCCCCCTACAGGGCCATATACGCACTGCTGATTCTTCAAAATATATTACGAGACATCGCTCTACATAACAAGAAACTGGCTAATGAACTTTAGTTTGACATAACTTGACTAATGAAGTTTACTAATGAACTTTAGTTTGACATATTAGTACGAGCAATATTTATTGAATCACATAACGAAACGTAAAGTAACCTTTTAGCGCACACAACGAGTCGCCAATTTAACTAAAACCGATGGCCTATCATACTAAACTGCAGCTATGGGTGGGGTTAACAAAATATTGTTTGAACCAGTGATTCACCTGATTTCCGATGTCAAAAAAATAAGTTACCGGAGACAAAGTTAAATGAATAAATACCGTGTTACAAGACAATTTCAGAAAGAAATAGTCCCTAACAAGAGGTATCTAAGTATGTTTAAGAAATTTGTTGTAATTTCGTACATTGACAAGACCTAGAGTTCATAACATTGGTCTTTACATATTTACTTCAACCATCGGTGGATCCAGGCAGGGGTCATGGCCCCTCCCTTTGGAATGGTTGTTTAATGCTAAACATTGCTTAATGTTAAAGATAGTATCAATAAAACAAAGTTGTAAGTTAGGATGGTCACCCCTTTTATAATCCCTGTAGTCGCCCATGACTTCAATCAACTTTGAACAAGATGGTTACAGTTTTTGATGTAGTGTTATGTAACCGTTTTTGATTAATATAATTAACAATAAATAAGTTTAAACGTTAATTTACATTATATGTTAAATAAAAAGGTTAGAACGCTAGAAAAATATATTCTCAATAGATTTTTTCTGTTTAGAGGTAAATACTGAATTATGTTTCATATGAATCATTCTTGGACAAGAAGAGCATGTTCTTCAATATACGATTTTATAATATGTCGTATATGTAAGAACTTTAAAACATACATCATATAAATCTGATGTTGAAAGTTTATATATTAAAACTGTCTTCAGTCATGTCAAGTTTAAAGCTTTTAAACTTAACTTGGTGTTGTATAAGTATATACCCGTATAAACATTATTTGATAATAACGTTGACATATTCAGATCTATGTTTTAAATTACATTCGGCATGTCCTTTGTGCGGTCCGTGTACGTAGAATAAAAAGCTTTTATTTAATTTATTTAACTTTAAGAGTTTATACGTGCATGCTTTTAGAAGTTCCTATAGCGCTTCTAGTTTAAATGGAAATCCTATCTTTCTCTATGTGTCGGAGTTTACTCGATGTTGAAATGTTGACTATGTTTGTATTATCTCCCCGATATATTTAATGTGTAGAATTTATACGGAGATGACGATATGGGGATAGTAGTGAAAGGTAAAATTGATCAACCATCTTTTCCTTTTCTAACCATTTCGGCAATCGTAGAAAAACTAGTGCAGAAGTGGTTAACATTCAAGAACAACAAGAAATCTTACATCAATATGATAAAATATGAAGTCAAATGTTCTAAATTTCTCACAAAAACAGTATGTAGGTCCTCTCTGTGCAACAGTTAGTCGAGAAAATGGTATTCATCTCTTTTCGCCTTTTATTGTGCTTATGAATCGATTCTTGAATAGTGCTCTGTTCTTTTTGTGTTTAGCAAACCACTTGATATATATGTAGATCTTAAAATATTCTCAGCCTTGAAAATGGGCTTACATGGTGTTATATAGTAAATTCTTCGAATAATTTTCTTTTATAGGATAAATATTCTATTGACTGCGTAGTATGTTGTAATACCCCAGAACATGATACCTTATTTTAGTATTGGATAAATTAATCCATAGTACATTGTTTGTAGTATTGTGGTTGATACGGTTTTTTTTAATTTTACGGAATACATAACATAACCCTCTAAGTTTGTTGCTTAATGTATCAACTTGAAATTACCCTGATAATTTTTGTTCCAATTGAACACATAACAATTTTGTTGATGTTTTCTGTGGGTTGTTTGTCCTCTCGTGTCTGATTAAAAGACTTGTTGGTTGTCATGTTTTTTGTGTAGAATTGTATCATTTGAGACATTTTTTCGTTTACTTGTAGTCCGTTTTGGTTACACTAGTTTACCATATATTCTAATGCTTGACTACTCCTTACTACCAATTCTGCTACTGTACTCGTGTTTACTAATATGCTTGTATTATTATTAGGTAAGTGCTGTGTCTATTTCTTCTGGAAGATCATTACCATGATGCAGAAAAGTATAGGACCTAGAACTGAACCCTCTGGAACTCCGCTTACGACTTTTTTCTTATGATAGTGTGTTACCACCACCAATCCATTGTAGTGGATTTTGCCTAATGCTTAAGTTTTCCATCTTCTTGAAAAATAAGTCGTTCTTTACACAGTCAAATGTTTTACTCATGTCGAATAGAATTACCAAGGTTTTTGTTCTTCGTTTAGGTTCCCGTGTATGCTTAACACAATCTCTTCTGTTACTGTTTGTGTCGATTGTCCTTTCTTGTACCCATGGTGTTCCTTTGTGATTATTTTGTTGTCTTCTAAATATTTATTTAGTCTGGTGTACATAAATTTTTCAAATATTATGGATATTTGGCACTGCCACGCAATTTGGGCTATATTTGTGGCTGCTCATCCTGATCTTTATTTTTATCTTTCATATACCATATAGGTATTATAATACCTATAGGTATATATAGGATTCATGTTTCGAGATTTTTTTCTATTTTACCTTAGTACGTCTCTTGTATTGACATTACTGCAATCCGTTAA
>WYDF02307850.1:0-15176 GCA_009867245.2 Adranes taylori | reverse complement strand
GAGTTCATTCTTAGCCGTTCATGGTTTTAATATTTAAAAATTGTTTTTTCTAAGGTCAAAATTGTGAATGTGGGGGACAGTTTTTGAAATGGGTGGAAGAAAAAGGAATGTGTGTGGGAAATGGATTTTCAGAAGGTGACTGGGAAGAGAATGTGACATTTAAGGGGTATGGGGGCGGTTCAATTGTTGATTATGTTGTTTTGTGTGAGAAAGCGGGGAGAGTCTATTAGGTATGAAAGTTGGAGAGATGGTCGAATCTGACCATTTCCCGATAGAATCTGTATGGAAGATAAATAAGTATGAAGATGAAGGATAAGATGATGATATGGAAGAAGCAGGGTATGTATGGAATGGGGAAGTAGGGTATGTATGGAATGATGATGTTAAAAGAGAAATGAAAAAATGTATGAAGAATATTGATTGGGATAGTTTGAGTAATATAGAAGATGTGCATGATTTTAATGAGTGATTTTAATTACGCTTATAAACAGAGGAAATAGAAGAGAAGTGTTATAAAGAAAATTGGGCATAAGGAAGTTGCTAAGAAATGGATTTAAAAGAAAAAGAAGGTCAGGAGAGAAGTATCAAATGGGTCAAATATGAGGGGGGGGGGGTTAGTAGGTGTGGAGCAGAAAGCAGATGATTCTTGTTATTAGTGCGAAGTTGTGGTGATAAATGTTGAGGAGGTTAAGAATGAAATGAAGAAAATGAAAAAAGGGGGACTGCAGGGTCAAATAGATTTTGGGGCCAAAAAGATGTTGGCCGATTGATGTATCGGAGTCTACGAATGAGGATGGTTTAAATGCTTTGGTTAGGGGATGAATAAAATTTTTAAAGGAGAAGATAGAGTGTGCGACGAATGGAAGAGAGGGAAATTGTGCCTGCCTGTAAGAGGGGATATAGAATAAATATAGAAAGTTATAGGGGAATCACAGTAATTGATGGGTATACAGAATGGTTGCGAAGATTCTAAATACGAGGTTGGAAGAAGAAGTGAAGACAAAAGCCATATTGTCACACTCTCAGAACGGGTTTATTGAATGTAGGGTAACTGCGGATAGTTTAGTGACAATTTGCTACGTCATGAACAGGGAAATAACAGAAAGAAGAAATATATACCTCCTATTTATAGATTTGAAAGCGGCAATTGATATGATTGTGAGGGAGAAATTATGGGAGAGAATGGAAAATGTAGGGGTTTCAATAATGATGATAAGGTTAACAAAGGAATAGTATTAGTATACCAAAATTAGAGCTATTGTGAATGATAGGTTGTCTCGATGGTTTGAGACCAATAGGGGTCTTAGACAAGGTTGCCCGCTTAGTGCATGCATTTTCAATTTATACTTGTCTGACCTTATACTGGCTACCTTCCTGGAAGCTCTGAAGAAGAGCTTCCAGGAAGGTAGCCCACAATTTTGTAACATTAAAGTCAATGTAAATTAGAACTTACAAATTATAATTTTTATCTCACAAATACAAATAACTTACTAATGTTATAGCGAGTTTGAAGAAATTTCATCAAGATAAAATGGCTCCAATGAAGATAGCCCACAAATTTGTTATTTGTTGAAAAACAAATAACAAAGATACTTAGAATTTCCAATTTTTGCCTTACAAATGACTTACTAATTACACAGAATATTTTAATGGATTTTACCCAAATGACGGGATTAATTTCACGGAGCTCATATTTTAAGATCATTTCATCATTTTGTTTTAACCAAATGTTCACTGTTCATTTTAAAATTCAACTAGTTTTTAAATTTATGAAAGAAACTAAAATTTAAAGAATTACGTAGAAGAGACCTGCAAATTATTTGCTTATATAAATGACCCAAAGTTGCCTCTAATTTATACAGACTTACCTGTGTATTAATTAAAAAGATATAAATCATCAACGCTCAACTCAACAACGTAGAACAATTACGATCCTCGCATCATTTATATATCTGGTTCTGTTCGAAAAGGGTCTTAGAAGCGATGATGATCGCTTTGCATCCGATGAGTTACGTACGTCAGTGCAATATTCATTCATATTGTAACGAAAGGGGCACCTCCGTTACTGGGGTGCATCGTAAACACTTTACTTGGGTAAATGTTCTTTTAAGACTTTATTCTAGCGATCACAATACATTTATTATACCTAAATGTAGAAAAATTTTAGGATGAGTACGCGCTTTGCTGCTAAAAAGGAAGTGCTAACAATAACCCCTATAAAATTAAGAAGGGGGGCGCATTAAATAAAATTAAATTAAACAAAAGATTGGTTAATTTCATTAGAAGAATAATTTTTAATTATTCTGATTTAAAAATTATTCAGTAACTATATTTTCGTACCTCCGATAAAATTACATGTTGACGTTAAACAATAGAGAAACTTAAATGATAAAATTGAACTTACATTAAACACATTAGTATCATCATTGGTATAACTCCAACAAATAATAATTCCAATGATTTATTTGAATCGGTATACTTTATAACAATTACAAATCAATTTTTTTTTTCGTTTACTCTAACCCATCTTCAAATTTCATCTTCTCTGGCAAAAACCAAAACTGTAATGTCCCTAAAATATCCCTTAAAGTCTTTGGACAATTATTGTCCTATGTTTTTTGTTTTTGTTATTTTTACGATTAAACCAAAATACATTTTTTATTTGAAAGTTGCATCAAGGTAATACCGTACAAGTACCATGATGATATGTAGATTATTTTTGTACATTCTATAGGGCATGTCAAATAATAGTAAATTTTATTTACTTTATGTGCTAATGAAATAGGAAACATTCTAGACGTTCTTAAAACATCTCTTAATTTTAAATAAATTTTTTCTTCTTTATTAAAATAATTTGATTAAATTTATTAATTTTTCCTGAATAAATGAATTTTGAAAAGAAAAATCTGTACTATAAATCTACCCCATGACAATATTCTCGTTTGTTCTTCATACATTCGTTTGTTGTTCATTTTATTTGTTTTTAATTTCCTTTGTTGTTCATTTCTACTGGAACTGGCTCGACGCAAAGAACAATGAACCATACAAGTGCTCTCAGACAATGCGCTGCATAGTAATCTGAATAAGTTTGTTGACCATGTGTATTGTGTGGAAATGAGTGTACGAAAATGAGTGCATGCGTGCATAATTAAATATTTTCTTGATGCTTCCGTGAAGGTAGAAAACTATGCTAGTACGTTCGAAGTAAAATTCTTTCTCTATTTATTATTAAGTTAGTTTTCAATGAACTGTCGAAAAAGAGATGGCGGAAAAAACATATTTATAAAAAAATTCATTGACTCGATGTATTATATGTTCCAATGGGAACAAGTTCTATCTAAAATGACATTGCGGTACATAGCGTTCCCAACATATAGCGCTATAAAAAACGTTCGTTAAGGAACGAGAAATCACTAATTAAGACTAGTATGGCAATGGGACTATTAAATGCATATTACAATGTGCTACAAGTTTGTCATTTAGCCTCCTAACGTAAGAATTAAATTTTCTTTTAAATTCAAGTTGCGAAATACGAAAATTTAGTCAAGTCAGCCGTATAATTTTGAATTAATCATGGCTAGGAGACTTTTATCAAAATCAAACTCCTTTAAGCTCACCGAGGTCCAACACATACGTCCGAATCAACAAAACGTAGAAGAAAAATTATTTACAATGCTTTACGTGGAGAACCGAAGGAAAAATAACACTTAGTACGATACAAAAACATTACTCTTAATACGATACATAACTCCTAGTACGATCGAACCATCACTACTAAGTTGCAGACTGTTCAGAAGAAAACAACATAAAAATAAAAGGAAATAATTTAAAATACATACACAATTCTAAATTGCAAGATTTGACGTATCTAATAAAAAAATTAAACGGAAAAAAGAGTACAATAAGACAAAGATAATCATAAACACATAACATCAATTAGGTAAAGACATACTAATTAATAAATTAAATATTTTCTTGTAATGTGTTATTTTGTATATTTTATATTACTACCAGTTTCACCTAGTTCTCAAAACATCATATGATAATATTTTAGTAAATGTAGAACTAAATGAGTTCTATTTTTAGGTTGTTTGTGGATTATGTTTCTCAGGGAACAACTCATATTTTAAAATATTATATGATGTTGCCATTGCAAGTCAAGGCGAAACCAGTCATAATTTAAAACAAAATAAAGAAGTACAAGGGTAAATATTTCATTTAACTTAAGCCCTTTTTTATGTATTTACGCAGTAAACAGAATAATGTTTGAAGACTGCATGTTTGGAGACTCCAAGATTTTGCTTACTTTTATATTTTCTTTGATAATCATGTTACACCATTATGTTTGACTGTATTAATATTTCACATAACATATTGCCTATGCTAGTAGAGGTATTAAGCATCATTTATTATTATCTTTCAAACCTATGGAGATATCTGGAGTATGAACACTACGGTGATTATACTCCAGATTACTCCACGAATGCATTTAGAGACAATATTTCATGTAATGCTAACAGGATATATCTAGAGGATAGGAGCCACAACTTCTAAACTCCTAGATATCTCTAAGTAATATTTAATAGCGTAAAATATGTTAGATATTTCTAGATTGATATCAGGTCAGACATGGTTAAATTAACAATTTTAGATTATAATTATTTGTAAATAAAGCTACCCTCTTATAACAACAATGATATAGATGCAAGGAAAGTATTATTTCCTACATATTATGTACATAGGGCGTATATGTACATAGATAGATTACCTACATAATTATTTAAAAATCCCATTAAATAAATGATTGGCCTCTTTACAAACAAGCAAAAATAATTCCTAACGCAAGTAAACTATTATAGATATGTTGATTTCATTCATACTAAATTACTTGTGAATATGTTTTACTATCAAAACAAATATAATATTACGTTTCATGGCAATTATTATTTAATTTGGTTGAACTAGTTCATACTAATATGCATCAGCAAAATACATTACTATTCCATACTGGGCAAATTTAGGATTACTTAAGTCTATAAATCGTGGGATTATTAAATCAAATTAATCTAATTTAAAGTATCAATTTAGTTATAATACGTCAATCTATATATATATATATATATATATATATGTCAAAAACCTCGTAAGCACTATTATATATCACTTACTTTGTGACTCCAGTTTCGGACATGGGTCGATTATCGAACTGACTGTTGTTCTGGTCGAGTTGTGTCGTTTGCTGTGCGTGCCTATCTTCTGTCTAAAGTTATATTTACGGTGTTGTCAGATGTACTATTTCTTTGTGATGTTGACGTTCATTGTTTCCATATAAGATCTTGAGTGGTGTTAGTAGCCTGTTAAACTTGCATTGTTTAGTTTATTTTTAAATAATTCGATGTTTTCGTTGATGTCTAAGTTTCTATTGCTCATTTTCAAGATCTTCATAGTTTCTTCAATTGATCCTTGTTGATGATTGTTTTTCAGTTGGTGGTTGGCGTAATGTGAGTGGTAAATGTCCGGTCTTCTTGTTGCATATTGATACTCTGCATCTTGCGTTAAGGGTTATGTTGGTTTTTCAAATATATAACTACTTACAGGTTTTGCATGTTAATTTATAGATTCCACTTTGTTGGTATTTGTTAATGGTGTTGATGTTTTTATGGCTTGATAAGATTTTGTGTTATTTTGTGTAAAAATAATACATATATATATATATATATATATATATATATTGAAGTTTTATATATAAATCAATATGTTAAATTACAATAATTTGATTTAATAATACCCGCGATTTCTAGACTTAAGTAATTCAAAATTGCGAAGTACGGCATTTTAAATTTTTGCCATCTTCGAGCCAAGCAAGAAATTATATAGGACATGGCTCATCGTGTTCATTATGGATCAATTACCACCAATCCATACAAGAAAGAAATAAGTTGCATACAGAGATTTAGAAAAGAAATTTGGGCTACATAAGAAAAATAATATTGGTAAGACGACGTGGGAATAGGACATACTACAGACTTTATTAATATCCTTTTCTTAACATTTTCCATCTTTATTTCTCCATAAAATTTCTTGTAATTTACTACTCCGTTTCATTTTTATAACGTAGGGTAGAATAAATTCTATACTACATTCCACACAGACGTTCCATAATCGATTAAGTAAGTAATGAAGTAACGTATTTCCACGAACTCTTCGCTATTTTATAAAATTATTAACTCTATCTCTATTATATAACATATTTCACTGATATTTATATGAAACGAAAGTAATGCCTATTAGATCGTTTAAATTATCAAAACTTACACAACCACATTTACTAACTCTAGAAGATGATGGTAACATTGTTCATTAGCTTTCCTTGTTTACAGCTGCGTCAATATTGTTTACAGCAGTAGACTTCAAATTAAGATTAATTCAACAAACAATGTACATCCTTAATGAATAAATATTGAATATGTATGCGTGGGTTGTAATTCGTAATAAACAATATATTATGTGCCATCTGTTATCGATTTATTAATCTATATGCGACATGTTTTGACAAACTTAGCAATATTATTGTTTCATTAGTGAGTTTGTTATTTTCAGTTCTGTAAAAGGAACAAGCAATTTAAATTCCATTCGTTATGTAAATAGATTAATAGAAACTTATATCTGAGAGAATTATAGCTAAACCCGGTTGCTATAATAAATAATATAATTTGAGGATGTACGATTATATAATATATACATACTTAAGCCTTCTATGATTAATTAATTTATTGAACCCTGTTGCGCTCAAGAAAATCAAGTTAAAAATATGTACGAGTATGATGAGATGTATGAGATATGTTTTTTTTGGAAATTATTTCCCCAAACGTATGTTACCAACTGCAGCGATATTGGTTATTTAGTTTATTGCTAGCTGTCAAAAGATTACTTGTGTTTTGGTCCCACTGTAATTTTTACTTGTGAAAAAATGAAACAAAGAATTTGTATTGACAAAAGAATAAAGTCTTGTAAGGTACTGAACATGTCAAATGTTACTTTTGATCACTCTTGTATGAGTAGAACAAGCATTTAAAGGAGTTCAAGCTCTTTCACGAGGGCCGCATATACAAATGATATAATGCTAATATACGAGTAAAATACACGCTATGTGCTACCTAAAACTATATACCTTATTTGTGTATCTCAGTACAATATGAAATTATTGACTGCAGAAGAAACGCATTATTAATGGTACACTGGCAAAAATACAGTTTTTTCTACGCCTTTTCACCACAAAATTTATATATAAATAGAAATGTATTGTGTAGAAGAAACGAATAATTACCGTTACAATAGCAAAAATAGAGCATTTTGGCGCCTTCCTACTATGAAATTTATATATAAGAATTTATAATGTAATGTTAACAACGTATGAGTAAAATACACGGTGCTACCCAACACTATGTACGTTATTTGTGCATCTAAGTATAATATGATTTTTTTGATTGCAGAATAAATGTATTATTAACGGTACAATGGTAGAAATACAATTTCTTCTGCCATCAATAACTGATAATAACATCTAAAAGGTGGAGAAAATAGTTATGGATAATCGCCGAGTCACTATTAAAGAAGTTGCTGGCATTTAATTTTGCTCATGTCATGCTATTATCTCAGATGTTTTTGGCAAGAGGCAAAATTTGTTCTCAAATTGTTGAAATTCGATCAAAAGTAGTGTCGAATTGAGACGGCTCAGGTCCTGCTTAATCCTTTCGAGCCGACTTTTCACAAAGACCTGTTTAAACACATGCAGGTATATTTTGAGTTTAAATGTTTCTTTTTGACTTGGTTAAGTATTAGAATACAAATTTTAATATTTTGTTAAGTTAGCTCCTAGGAACATAATAATACGTTTATTTGTAGAAAATGGCAAAACAATTAATACATAATGCAACATTACATACAGTAACTCAATTTTTGACTATCCTGATTATATTTTTCTATGTTTTTGTTTTTTGTTTTTCTAACAGCGGTAACATCTTCTTTTTATTGTTGTCTTCAAAGGTAAGTGATCTCCAATGTTTCTCATCTTTGCGGATGATAGTAAAGATCATCCGTATTGCCTCTTTCTAGAATTTTTCGCATGTTCTATTCCTTCGGCTATAAGCTATTTTGCTATGGCAACGCAGAATTGGCTTAGTGTCACTGATTTGGTTTTACATATTTCTTTATACGATATGAGCATTTACAGAATTGAGGATATGAGCATTTACAACCATCGTTAGCAACAATTTGTAGAAAACTTTTTTCCGCCATGTGTTAGATTTTCCTACCAAAGGGTCGGATAGGTCAACTTCTCCCATATATTGATTGTAAAATGGTATTGATATTGGACAAGTGAAAGGCAATTCGCTCCCATCCTTTTGTTTTCTAGTATTTCAATAACTTCTGATGCGTGGCAGTTTGACACTACCACAATATTCTTACTATCCTTCCACTGAGATACCAATAAAGATATCGTGTTACAATATCATTTATAATCTCGATGTTTTAGTACTTTCTCAAGTTTAGCTAGATTTTTCGGTTTGCGATACACGTTCCGACTGCAGCGAATGGAAAATCATTCAATAATTGTACCGATGTAAAAAATGAGTCTAAGCATAATGTAATGTCTGGCTCTCGTATTGTTGTTGCTAGTTTTGAAATAACTCTTTCTCCTAATGTCTTTTCCACAACTTTATTGTTTTCCTTAATTAAAATCGTATAATATTCAGCCAGTGCATCACATCTTTGCCAAATTTGAATACCTCTTTTTATAGGTTTTAGCGGTAAATATTGCTTTAGGTTTGATCGATCTTTAAATTTGGTCATCTACTCGTCTATTGATTAATGCATGCTTTCTGTTCTTGATTTTAGAAATGTATATTTCACGCGCTAGACCAACTCTTCAATATTGTATGTTTTATTTGGATCTTTAGGTTTTTCGAGATAGTCAGAATTGAGCATGAAGGGCAGGTACGCGATTATGTCATTGCTAGCATATCACTCAAAACAATCATGAGTTCTGAAGAATTAGTATTTGAGTACCTTGTCTAAAAATATTTAGGCCTTAGTTAGTATAGTCGGTCATAAACATGAAAAAACTGCGGGTAAATTGTTTCAAAAACACGGCTTATTCCTGGAAAGATCTGTCACAGGAAATTAATGGACATAGTTTCATTTCGGAAAATACTTTTAGAGGAACGAAGTTGATATCTTCTGGGGCACACCATGAAAAGCTGTTGGCCTATTTTGCACATTCTGTACTAAATTTTTAACATCATCCAAATTGGATACATTGGTGTTTTCCTCCAATTCAACTCCAATTCAATTTTGCTTTGAATTTTCAGTATTATCAAAATTGAGATATATCTTCGTCTGACAAATTTTTATTGAGTTCTGCCATATTATTTTTCGGTGAATGTGTTTGTGCATCCTTTTCAGAATCTGTGCTGAGCCATGAGGGTATATAATTCGAATTACTTACAGGAAATGGCTCTTCAGCTTCTGATTCAATATCGTACACATGATTCGCCCAACATTCTAGATCTTTATTTTTGTTAGTTTATATTTTCTACAAACAGATGGTTCCAATTACTAAAGGATCATAAATGTCCCAAGGAAAGATACGAGTGGGACTAATGTTTCCTAGGATAGAGAGTTATGTGAAATAATAAAAAATAACTTCTAAATTGTTCTTAGGGTAAAACTTTCACACAAATGCTTCTAACAATATAAAAATCAACAGACGATGTAGGCTGAGATAGTAGAATCGACTTAACCTCGCTTTGGAAAAGCACGTGTCACGTACGATAGGTGGCAAGGTCAGAATACACACAGGACTCCGAGTAGAACAACGCGTTTAGCGATTTATATACATAATAGGCTAAAACAATTTGGAGCTAAAATAATTTCGTAGCTAAAACAATTTGAATGGGACATCCAGAATTACTCAAACAAATCATAACTGGTGACGAACTAGGGATGTATGGCTATGATATTCGTTGAGCTTACTTGAATGTGAAGGTTCTACTCCCTATTTTCTTCGACATCAATGGCATAGTATACCAAGAATTCTTGCTACCAGCAAAGAATGCTAATTTTACGCTATTTACGTTAGTTAATCCGAAGAAGGCTTCCAAATTTGTGACGAGAAAACTGCTGGCGATTATACCACGATAATGCACATATGATTACTTACATTGCTTGTTCGTGAATTTTTGGTAAAAAACAACAGAATTATGATTCCACAGCATCCACATTGCATTATGCGACTTTTTTCTATTCCCGCGGATGAAAACGACCACGAAAGGACGACGTTTTGCCGATATTCATGAGATCAAGACTGAATCTCTAAAGCAATTAAACGTCATGTCAAAAGTTAAATCTCAGACTTGCTTCGAATGATTGAAAAAACGCTGGACGAAGTGTACTATGTTCAATTGGCAGAACTTTGAAGAAAACAATGTTAACATCGTGGAATCAATGGAGATTATTCCAGAAAAATCATCAGTTCGTGTATTATGTGATCATATCTCGTACATGAAAATGGGTCTGCAAAACTTAAAAGAAATTAGCCAAAGAAGCACTAGTAATTAATATAGAAAACAGTATAATGAGAATAAGTTTTACAAAATGTAATACATAATACAAAATGAGCTTACAACAAAGAGCTGTTACTTAATTTACGTGAGTTTATATAATACAAAAGTAACCAATTTTGTTCTACTTTCAAATATGAAAAGTTCCACAAATACTGAATTAACAAGAATGTTTCAACTGAATGTTTCAACTAAATTGTTGAATTATAACTATACTTCTTACAGGTATGGATAATATTAAATATGCATGACAATTTAAACTAGTGAAAAAGCTAGTTTAATCTAGTCTTAATCTAGTTTCAATCTAACAGTCTAATACATTGACTAATAGTAAGTATTTATTAAGTTCTCTATAATGTACAGAGTGAGTTTTTTAGATTCTACTATATAAAATCTTGTTTAAACCCAAGTATATGTTTTGGTTACATTACAACAAAAACTGCCAGATTAAGTTTAATGACAAATGTGTAGAAAAATGATATAACAATGTGCGGATATAGGCAAAATGTGCTACTTCGTGTGCAATGAATGAGCTTAACAAAAGACTGGCGGCTCTAAAAGCCAAAATTAATTCATATAAATGCAAGAAGAAAGGAAGAGCTTGCCTATTATAAAGGAAATGCAAACAAAGAGTTTGCGTCGTCATTAGAAGATGATGATGATGATCAGGAGATGGAGGAAGATCCTTCCACAATGGGAGAAAAGAGACAATTAGAACTAATTCAATAGAGGAAAGGATCAATAGGCTAGCCAGAAGAAACCGGCCAAACGTACCCACAGATAACCAATTCAGTATATTGTCAGATGAGGGAAAACCATGAGAGGAGGAGATGATGATATCGTTTTACCTCCCAGGAGAAATAAGCTCCTTAAGAAAATGAAAGTATCTTATTACATCTTCCAAACGCCAGAAGCGAAGGAATTAAAAGTGGTGCTACGAGGAGTACCTCAAAGTCTAGAGCTAAATGATATTGAGAAAGACCTAACAGACAAAGGTCTAATTTACAATTCTATAAAAAGGATGGGCACTAAAATGAAGTTCCCGATGATCTTGTGCAACGCGCCAAAACGAAACGAAGACAAAATCTTTTTTAGGTCCAATATGAACTCAACACGAGAATAACTGTTTAAACCAAAAGGAAAGCTACAAAAACAAAACAATGCTTCCGATGTCTCGAATATGGCCATTTCCAATATAGATGCACAGTGGCCAAAGTCTGCTTGAAACGTGCTGGAAGACATGCCTCTTACGACTTCCAATATTCTAAGAAGCGACTTCCAAAATGCTTTAATTTCGGTGGAGATAATCGGTCTAACGCACTAAAATGCCGATTCCATCCATAAAATGTAAGGAAGGCCAGAGAAACAGCAAAGAAAACTCAAGCAGCAGAAAGTAAAGACGCCATGAGTTGCACAGACAAAGTTAAACCTCACTTGAAAAGTGAACTCAGAGATGTATAAAAAAAATTGCTGGAAGTTTTAAAATGTATATTCAAAACAAGCAACGATAGGTCCAATTAGAAAACGGAACGTGAACGGGCTCAAAAACAGGGACCGTGGGCAACTGGAATTATTCTGACAGAGCAGAACATAAAGATACTCCTAGTTTCGGAAACATGTTTGAAGAATGGGGACTCTTGGCATATCCCTGGATTCAGGATTACAAGGGAAGACCGAGCAGGTAGGCAATCTTATCCAGAAATAGTGTGTGCTTTTCAAGTCTTGCGTTGAATGTAGTGAACAGTGAGACGGTAGAAATTAGAACTGCTCTGTTGGCAATGCAGACACCGCCGGGAAATACTATATTAGAGGAGGACCTAGTGAAAGTGTACACTCACGGAAAGACAATGCAGGCGGAGATCAGAATGCAAAACACAGTGCATGGGGATGCAGAACACATAATAATAGTGGTATTGCTATCGGAAAATTTGAAGGTAAATTTACCGGTATTAACATACATGCTGCGGAAGATACCACGAGGTTGCGGAGTTGTAATAGACTTTTATATAGCACACCAGATGAGTTCAAATTTAAAAACTAAAGTGCACTATGCGTTATACTCAGGTCACAAGCCGGTAGTGATAGTGTTAGGATAATATACTCAACACAATGCTGCGCAGAACTAATTGGTCACAATACATTTCTAAAATGGAGGAAATTAGAACAGATTACAGTATTGAAACTAGAGAGGTTATTACCAACACAGTTGAAAGCCGTACGACAGAAATTTACGTTGTTCTAGAATAATGCCAAACTGACGTTCCAAAACTGATTGAGATTCTGAAAAAACTGATTCCAGCAAATCATTCTGGATTCAGAAGCAAATTGGCGGCAATCCAACAAGCTGCAATTTTAGATGGATTGATATGAAAAGAAACCAAAAGAACGAAATTTCCACAAAAGGTAGTATTCGTTTTTCTCAATAAAAGGCATACGGGTCAGCAGTCAACAATGAACTGTCAGAGTGGGAAACAGCAACAGAAGGGCTTCCACAGGTATCCCCAATGAGCTCTATATTATACAACTTATTCACTTATAAAAAATGCAAAGGATAGAAAGTCCACGAGCTACTGCAATTCGCAGACTAGATAGCAGTATTCTAAAGGAGCTGAGCTACACGTAACGGCAAGCAGACTGGAGATGCCTTTAAAAGAAGTTGGGAAATACTGCAAAAGGTGGAATACTATTTGGTCACAACAAAATCAAAATTAAAAGGAAGGCCACCTATCTGTGCTGTACTTTTGATAGATAACTAACGTATAAATATCATATCAAAAGAAGGGCAGGTTACGCAATGAAGAGAGTACACACAGTACGAACACTGTTACGAGAGATCAGAGATTTGAGCCTTAACAACCGAATGACCATCTTGAAGGTAATAATGGAACCTATTTTATGTTATGGGCAACGCTGGATTAACGCTGATCCAAAAACATTGGAAAGAGTGACAATAACTCATAATTAAGTAGTGAGAAAGTGTGTAGACGCGCCCTGGAATCTGAGAAACAGTGATTTAAGAACAGAGTTAAAAATGTAAGACCTGATTCGAGGCGCGGAAATGCGGGGATGTACAATTAACGTACCACATCGTTCCTTTACGACGTAGAAAAGCGGAGGACAATATCTCATAGTTTAAAAATGAAATACAGCAAAAGTGGGAGTTAAAAAAAGATAATTTAAGATAAAACAACGTCATAACACATCAGCAAATTTTCTGCAAAAGGAGCTACAAAAAAACCGTGGAAAATCCACCACTCCACATTTCATATACAGGAAGTCAAAAGTTTTACTATATACATATTTAAATTAGCATTTAATCTGTGTTTGATTTCTATAAATGATTATTCCATAAATGGCTGGTGCTAGGCAAGTTAAACCAACACATTTGCGAAATCTAAAACAACTACTGAATAAATATAACTATAAACTTAATTGTAACTTATTATGAAACATATTCGACTTACAAGAAAGAAAGTTATAAAAGTGTAATTTACATTCTAAGATTATTCATAGCGATAACTATTTATTTGAATACGAAACTACATTTCACCAGCCTTGTTATTATTTTATGAATATTAATTTTTTTATGTGTATACTTACTCAATATTTAACTCAAGTAAGAGTGCGTGGAAAATTTATATCTGAGAATTTCAGTTACAGATAAAAAGGTGAAAATGAGATTTTTATGTAGGACAGAATACACTAAAAAGTAATATATTTTGGAAATTAAATTTCTTTCTCAGTTTGCGATATTTAAAATATAAATTAGTATACCGGTGAATTCAAGAACCGATGAATTCACCTCCGCATGAATCCCTCGATGCCAATATTTAACTACGAGTACGGACAGCTTCGCTTCACATCGTTGTCCGATTGTTTAGTCGCCAGACTAAACCTAACCTCATTTTAACCTAACATGAATTCGCGTCCCCATGAATTCACCTCCCTAAGAATTCACCTCCCCAAGAATTCAACTCAAGAAATCAGCTACCCAAGAATTCACCTCCCCTCGAATTCACCTCCGCAAGATTTCACCTCCCAACGAATTCACCTATATTACAAATATGGAAAAAAAATTTAAATTAAATATAATAAATACTTTTAATAATTTTATAGTTTCTCGATTTGGAAACGATATTTGGAAACGATGTTTGTAGTGTAAAAAATAACTAAAGAATATATATTAAACTATAATTTAGTGGGACAAAATTCTTGTTTTCACATAAATTTAATCTTTGGAATTTCCGATCATGTATTAAGTTTTTAAAATAAAAGAGCAATTTTATTTTATCTATATATCTATATATATAAAGCAATGTATGTTTGTATGTATGTCCTTTATGCCTGACTACACCATCCATCCGATTGACATGAAACTTTGGGAATTTGCTGAGTACACTCCCGGGAAGGTTTCTGTGATATTGGTTTTTTGAAATTGTATACTGGAGCAAAGATACAGCCTCCGCAATGTTTCCTCATGGATAGATAGGAAATATTTTTAACACATTATTTAGTGGTTTAAGTTAGGCAATATCACAACACATTTGCAACGTG
>WYDF02307839.1:0-15176 GCA_009867245.2 Adranes taylori | reverse complement strand
GGTGGTCGTTTGTTCCATACCCTGCTCTAAATCCCGCCTGTTCACGTGGCTGGTATAAATCTAATTTAGATATCAGATGCTTAGCTATAATCTTCATAAAGAGTTTGTAGACATGTTTCTTTCAGCGACGCTCTTACCTAGCACATTAACAATTTACCTAGCAACATTGTAATATCACTAGATGGTTACGTGAGGGATTTGGTTCCTTGGATAAACTTTAGTTTTATGTTTCGATAGATTTTTTAGTTCTGAAAAATTATTCCCATATATAAAATTTGCTGCAACGCGCATTAGGAACAGAAAAAACATTTCTATAGATGTAACACTATATTTTTATGTAATAAAAACAATACGCTATTCATAGAATGACAAAATACAAAAGAAGTATTGGTGCTGACTAATTGTTATAATGATAATGTATTTGTAAAGCGGAAGCAAAAGAATGGTGGAAAAATCGACGTGTCCCGCCCTAAAGCAATTGGCTTTTACAACCAATATATGGGTGGAATTGATCTTGCCGACCAAATGTGTACTTTATATGATATTCTGGCGATGGGAATTATAAGACAATTTAATTTCTCGAGATTTCAATGTCCAAATCCAAAACAGTTTAAATTTTAAAAGAGTCTATGCTTCAATCAATAAATTAAGCATTGAAAAATAATTATCGTATCAAATTTAAAAGATCCTACTGTAGAGGTTCAAAATAGGCAAACTCTTATAAGCAATAACGCTTCACAGTTAGACAATAATATATAAATCTAGTTCTATCACAATTACATTTAATTACCTTAGTACGAAATTGTATTTCTTATTGGTGAAAGTACTTATTTCGGTACGTCGCTGGTAAAACATTGTTTAAGAGATGGTTATTCAAAGTTCGGTAAAACCCAACAATACCTGTTTTCATAGTGGACAATAAGCGTACGTGACAATTGTTTTATTGAGGAGCTTAAATATGCAAATCGATAAGGGTGTACAAACTACCAAGAACTTGATGATTCCCGTTGCAGCTTCATTAAGATGGTTTTAAATATCACTTCGGTCTAGACATTCGTTCATGAAGTTTGTCGTCGTCGTCACAAGGACAACCCATCGCTCGGAGCCCTGCCTAATTTAGAAGGGTTTGACATTAGTGCTCAATTACATCTATAATCATTTCATTAATTTATCAATTTGTTCATTTTAGTGTTAGTATTGTAATTAAATAGTTAAAGTGAACAAAACTGGTTTCAATTAATCGCTCTAATTAAATGTCAAATCGCTAAGCGAAATATCAACCGATTTTAACCAGCCAAAAAGAATAAATTCACAGGGTGTTTACAGTCCACCGCTCTCCAGTCTCAACTGTCACATACAACCTTTGATTTCAACTATTTTTACCCTGAAAAGATAGGTAAGAATCGTATCGTTAGTTATGCTCAATAAAGAAAATCGAAGGATAATATAGTAAGTTCTAAGGAGTTTTGTTTTTGTGATTTTTTTTTATATTTATTTCTTTTGTCTGGTGAAAAAAAAATCGTTGTAATATTCTTTTGTTTGATTTTTATTTTTGGTTATATAAAATGGTAATTTTGTGTTATTGTAAGTTGTATAATTTGATTTGGAACTTTGTATAAATAATAAATTTCTTTGTATCCCATTGCGTCAAGAGTGTCCCACCAAATAGTACCATTACGACTATATGTCCGAAGCCAATAAAAATTTTTGTAACATCATCCTGAAAAAGTGGTCACGAAAGGATTAAATCTCTATTGTTCATTTGATGTCAATGGAATTAATTAACTAATTTATTGAAAATTTATTCATAACTAAAAATTTTTTTAGTTGATTATACCTTTTAAGGGCATTTTGAGCCTGTTTTCATAGTGCTTTATAAGCTTTCATCAAAATTTTAGTAATCAACGTATTAAGATTTATTTATAGACTAACAAAATAAATAAATTTTGTTCGTTAGAAGTTTATAAGTGTCATAACGATATTTTAAGAGAAATCCTTTAAAACACTTTTTAAAAATGATAAATGTCTTTACTTACTATAAAGTTTTAAATTTGCCAACTTATTGGAAATCAATAAAACGTGAGAGGATTATTATGAATATTAATAATGAGAAAATATATAGCAAAGCATTGAGAAACCAACTAGACGTGAAATTTTATTTTTGGATCTCCCTCATCAATCTTTCTCGCTTTTCATCTTTTCATTTTGTTTTTTATCTTTCATATACCAATACCTATGGGTATATGAAAGATATAGGATTCAAGTTTTGAGGATTTTTTCTATTTCACCTTAGTACGTCTCTTGTATTGAAATTACTGCAATACGTTAATAGGCAATTCAAAGGGCGGGGAGGGGGGGGGGGTCATAAGGAACTATTTTTCATATTTTCATATAACAATTTTTTCTGAAAAAATGTTTTCTTGCTCAAAACATTAAAAGAAGGATCGATTTTTCGGTGCTGTGCGTACGGATGTATGTTGAAGAATTTCTCCTTCCCTATGGGACCGAATTAATCCGCAAAACGGGGTTTTAATTTTTTTTATATATCTAATATGGCGGACAGGAGTCATTTTTTGTTCAGAAATTTCGTATTCAAACTAGGAGGCTGAAATTTATGCGTCGAATAAAAATGTCCCATGTTGCCAAATCGTACAAGAAGCGATGTAGCCCCGCTTGAAGTTTACCAAACTTTTGAAATATATCACGAACGATAAAAGACAGGATATTCAAATAAACTTTATTCTATAGGCTATATAAAGGCCCGTCGATTTTATTTGAAACATTTTTTCTAAAATCACAATTTGATATATATACAGGCTGTTTTTTCTTTTGCAAACTTTGCGGTCTAAACTTAACGAAGAATTGAAATTAAATTTTTTGTTGCGAAAGTTCCTTTAATACTTAAGCGATTTTAAAAATGTCGCACACCATAGCACCGGAGTAAAAAAAGTGCACTACACTAAATATCTCGGATATATGAAAGTTGGAAAAATGAAAGTTAGCGAACGTATGTAGTCTAAGGGACCTCAATTCTGCCAGTGTGAGCAATGAGCAAATGAATATACTTGCAAATGAATATACTAACTTTTTAGGAACCTCCTGTATATTTTTAATATTTTGGTAGCCCTTGTAATTCTATTTAAAATGATACCACACATTATGGGTTTAACTCTTATCATTTCAAAGATGTGACCCTTAATTTGAAATTTCACAACTTGTCACCATGGCAACAACATTTAACAATCATATTATATACATGTAAGATCTACGAAATAGCTGATATATGCAAAGTTACAGGGAAAGTTATTTTACGTTATATTATTATTATATTATGCGGCGTCGAATGAAATTAGTGCCATCATTGCAACTGGTATAGAGGACGACGTTGCTACATTTAAAATTTTACAAACTTTTTGATATATTTCAGGAACTATAAAAAATAGGATACTTGAATTAACTTTATTATCTAGGCCACCAAAAGATCATTCAATTTTATTTGAAACATTGTTTTCTAAAATTACAAATTAACATATATACAGGGTATTTTTTGTTTTGCAAACTTTGCGATCGATTTAGTTGAGACTGGTTATTGTACTACATTAAATATCTCGGTTCCTATGCAAGTTGAAAAAATTAAACTTGGGGAATAAGTGTAAGACCCAGGGACCTCAGTTTTACGCAAAGCGGACTCGAAGAAAAGTGATTAAAAAGTGGTAGTGGGGAAAAATGAAATCAAAACGGCAGCAGATCGCGAAAAAGCAGACAAATTCATAAGGACAAGACAGTCTGGCATGCGAAGCACTCAAGACTGTTATTTTAGAAATTAGCCGAAAAGAGAGTCAAGAGGGGTCGTAGGCCATGCCAAAACGGAGTGCGCCGTAGGCAAATACGGGAAAATGTGCGTCAAGAGCGGCCGTAGGCCGCGACAAAGCGGAACACAAAGATGTCCGCGCCGTAGGCAAATATGGGGACCGGGACATGAGTAGTCGATTTATAGATTAGACTAATGTTGTATAATTTACCCTAAACACTATTGCGCTAATTGAATTTAATAGACGACTTAAAAGGTGACATTCAAAACTAAAAGGTTCAACTTTTGTTTTATACAAGATGCTACAAAACGTAGGACTTCCAGTACCTGAAAATGGGGTGGCGATCACGTCCACGAATTTTGAGAATTAAATATAGTACATACTATTATCGATTGCAAGAGAATTAGAATGTAATGGTAAACTAGTTATAAATGAAACTTCATTTATAATAATAACTCTATTTCTCTGTACATAAGTACATAAAATAATATTTTCAGAAAATATTGTTGTCAAAGTCATCATAAAATATCTGTTTAAATAGCTAATTTGAGATATTTTGCAGTTAGCCCCTATATTTTGGGCTCACATCTGTATTCTGTGGTGTTGCACTAAATAAATCGACAATATCAAGCTGTTAGTTCGAATTATTAGGTAGTCGTACAGTCTTAATGATGATGATCCCAGAATCAGGCTACCAAAAACAGAAGTCATACAGAAAAAGATCAATGCTGTGCATCAATTGATCAAAAAGGTATGTACATCACCTCGTAAAACTTCACTTTCACTTTCATTGACCAAAGCGATAAAAGCGCCGAGCGATAAAAATATCAAAAATTAGTGGAGGAATCTCGGTTCAGTGGAGACTAAAAAAAAATTCAGCTACTATTTGTTCTGCATGGAATCTTCTATCCTAAATTTATTTCCACCCCCAGTAAATATCGTTTTTGATTCCAACTAGCTTCGTTTCTTTTTCTACTAACTATGTATGGATCTACTAACTATGTCCTATGTACTAACTATATATGTGTGTAATTTTGGGATGCTTTTACAAGATTAAGTATTTCTTGTTAGCAAATGCGCAAGAAAAGAGAAAGGCAGACTGGAGACTTAAATTATCCGTTATCGTAGAAGGATAGATCGCTAAAGATTAGAACGGAATTCAGCGGGCAGAGATCTTTCGCTATCACGCTAAAATCTCGTATTATCAACAATTTACCAGTCCGAAAATACTGTAATCGTTTTCATCAGTGGACGATGTCATGCCATTGCGCTGAACTTAAAAGAAGGAACCAACTCCGTACACACATTTCCTTAGTCCTTCCAGAAGAAGCGAATGAAGACAACACCCGTCTCGGTGACGGTAAATGGCCTTTTATTTCAGTCTGTTTGAATTTTATGCGAGGGTTGTTGTTTATTAATTCGTCTAGCAATCATCAGCATGTTGTCAAAGGTGCGCGGTAAATTCAATCAAGTTTAGTTGAACTGGACTCGTTTCTTATAGATACTTATTATAGTAATTGCAGGAAGCCAAAATAGAGGGCATTGCTAAACTTAGGAATGGTAAGGACCGCACTGTTGAAGATAAATAGGGAATTCAAACAAAACAACGTGCTATTGGATTAACATATCCCATGTAAATTACTTCAATTAATTAATTAATTAATAGGAATCAGGAACCATTATTTCGTAAGTGGCAAAGCCTTGCTCTGAGATCGCTGATTTTACATACAGATGCATTTATTATTATTACTTCCTTCAGAAATCGTAATCGTATGCCTCCGAATCTAGTAGCTATTTTGCCTATTGGTTGTTTTTATAATTGACAGGGTAATTCTTTAACAATGCTTCGCTTGCATTAACTCTGATCGGAGAACAGAGTAAATGTCCTCTTAGAAATACGACGCGGAGATAATGCAATATTGTTCCTTTCCAATGGATCAAAAAATCCTTTTCATTATTAGTAGCTCTACACTTCCTAAAAATTTTAGCAGAAGTTTTCTTCAAGCCACGTCCAGCGCTTTGGCGACCTATTAAAAGTGTCACGGTCCACCAGAAGTGACTTTTTCCCAACTCATTTCAAATAAAACGGCCCACTCAAGCCAGCGTTCACCAGACGCATTTTGAGTCTTGTACTGATCGTCTTCGAGTAAGCAAGTTTCGATCAGCATAATTCACCATGCAAATAGATTTGAAGTGATCAAACCTATTTTCTGGAACAGCGAGCAAAAAATGCTTGAATCTGATTTGCTCAAGTAAGCGCCAGGAACAAGTCGCTTTTTTTATTTAAATTAAATTCAACCCAGTCATGCTGAGCACGCATAGACGCACCCATTCCATCCACTCCACCAAGAAGCATGAAAATTCCGCATCATCCTCCGGTTCGCCACTACCAGCCACAGCTCCAGGTGATCTGCCATTACCCAAGCAAGTAAAGGCTCTACAAGTAACTCGTGAAGATCACCACAGACGATTATTTGGCTACTACTTCGGAGAAAGCGAATAGATTCTTCATATCAACATCATTTTCTTCAACCAAAAATTATATCATCAACAGTTTATCTCACTCCATAAACTCCGTATTTTATATCATCGTCATGCTAACCAGCTGAAACAACCTACAATATCTTGGCTAGCCTTTCATCATTCAAGATTCAACCTTTTAATTCTACCGACGTCCTGGGTAAGCATAGGAGAAGCCAAAATACAATCAGAAGAACAAAATAATATCAGAAATCAAATTATCGTTAGTTCGCTACTTTTTACTTGCTATTCTAATAATAGAAGATGATAATGGAAACATCTGAACAAAATCTTGAATTATAAATAGAAGCCATTCGGTAAACTAAAATCGCGAATCGAGTCATACATATGAAGTTGTAAATATTAAGAACAGTAATAAACCAAATTATATTACTTTATTATAAAAATTAGAATCAGCGAATTTCTTACTCCAATGCTGAGAACTCATACAATGAGTATTTTATGTTACTGATAATCAGAATAAGAAAAGCAGTACAGTGTGTCAAAACATAACGTCAGTGGATTTATTATCTTGTCACTAAGAACTAAGTTTTACGATAAGCCAACAGTAGATTCCTTGTTTAATAGTATGCAGAAGCTCAAGCAGGAAGTCATAGACCATAAGGTAAAGAAACTTGCTATTCCGAAGTTATGAGGGAAGTTAGTAAGGAAAATATTGTTTCGGCATTCGAGGAAGTAAATACAGATCCTGCCATATATATCCAAGATCAACCTAGACAGCAGGGACCAAAAGTATATCAATTGAAATCCCAGAGGATCCTAAGGAAGCTAATATACTTCCAAGCGCTGAGGCACTAGAAGGTAAAGAGGTCGCTGGAAGAAAACACAAAAGCGATCCAGAAAAAAAGCAAGCCGATCTAATACAAAACAAAAGCAAAAAATAATATATCAATTAAATTTCACATGCAACAGTAATTGAACTGCACAACAAACAAACGCACACAGATGCATATAAAGCTACAAGAGATGCCTTAAAGGAGACAAATCTTTCATATAATAGTGTAAGACGAACTAAACACGGCGACATTATCTATGATCTGCCAAAACAAAGAGCTGATATTTCCGCAACAGAAGCAAAACTTACAGAAGAATTAGATGGAAAAAGGTACGGTTACTATACTCAGCGAAAAAAGCTACTTGGCAATAATACAACTTGATGAGTTGACTACAGCAAACAAGGTAAACGAGACATTACATAGCATCACAGACAACAATGGGCCGATAGAGGTCATATGGTTGATACATTCGAAAGGAGGGACCAACGTAGCCATAGTTGCCTTAAACCCAACAGATGCTCGCACCTCAATTGCACAAGACAGAAACACGGTGGGGATATTGCAATGCAGAATCATACAATGAATATTCCCTAGTAACTACCATATTTGTAATGATACACACCGAAAAACTGAATGTCCAGTAAAAACACACGCTTGTCAGGTGAAACTACCAGATGTTGGACATGTAGATCAGAAGCCACTTA
Organism: Adranes taylori; assembly: GCA_009867245.2. Taxonomy (NCBI): domain Eukaryota; kingdom Metazoa; phylum Arthropoda; class Insecta; order Coleoptera; family Staphylinidae; genus Adranes; species Adranes taylori. Next base: position 7,343 of record WYDF02307839.1, on the reverse strand, counting down.
GAGAAAGGTTGAAACGCTTAACAATTCAGCACAGGCTAGAAACATTCAAGTGGAAAATAGTCACAGAGACATTTTACACCCGTCCAGCCCAAAAACATGTTCTTTGGTTTCAAATGTAAGTTCTACTCCTTCAAGCCCACATATAGTAGTGACACACCGGTCAATCAATGACGCAAACATTAGAGTAATTTAGATGAATTTGAACAGGATTGATGATGCAGAGGAATGACTTTTACAATACTGTATTGATAGGGACATACATATAGCTTTGATAAGTGAATCAAATAAGCGACTGATTGAAAGAAAAGAAGACTACTTTTCAGATCCAGCACGATTAATTGCAATTTGGGTATCCCATAAAATTCTTACAACAGAAATAATCTTTAACAGACTGCACATGGGGTAAAATTTCTAAATGAGAAAAAAGTTATTGCCGGGAATTTTAACGCCAAATCACCACTATGGAGATCACATACAACAGATAAAAGAAGGGTTGCGCTAGCTGAAACCGCAGTTACCCTTACTTTAGTGATTCTAAACACTGGTAGTATGCCAACTTTTAAAAGGGGAAATGCAACATCAGTGATATACGTAACAATAACCTCGAGTGTATTTGCTACTAGAGTGGGTACCTACAGAGTGGAGTCAGAAGTTGAATCTTAGAGTGATCATGATTATATCATGTTTACAGTAGGTGTAGAAAATATTAGAGCTGGGAATTTAACTATTTGGCATGCATAGGTTACGACTGGATCTAGATGACCTTCTGAAAGATACTGGTGGAATGATGAAGTCCCTGCACTAATAAAGCATGCCAATAAAGTACGCAGGGACGCGCAGTCACTACTTTCAGTTCCAGGCTGAAGAGGATGACAAATCCTAAAGCCTCATACAATAAATTCACCAACCTCCTAAGCATAATATCCGAACAGGGAGTGGAGTTTAGTGGGTAAAAATCCCAAACTATTGGATGCATCGGGCATCCTTTGTCTTTTAAGATTCTCCACTTCCTACGCAAAACAAAAAAAAAAGCAAAGAACTAGCAAAGAAAAGTCAATAACCTACAACAAATTTAAATCGCCGCAGAAGAAGCAAAAGGTACAAAACAAGCTCTAGTTAAAGCAATCAGAGCAAGTAAAACCAATATCTTGAGTAAACTAATACAAGCTGTAGACAAAGATGCCATATAGATGCCACTCTAGAACCATTTAAGATCGTCAGAAAAAAGTTAGTAGATCGAGGAGCCCACCTTAAACGAGGCATTAGATATATCGGCAGATGATTTGCTTTTTCCAACCCATACAAATTTGAAACAGGAGGAAAGGCCTACAAGATCATAAAACAAAACTTCCATTCCCTTGTTTACACTAGATGAATTAAACACAGCGGCGGAGAAAATGAAAACAGGGAAAAGTCCAAGCTCAGATGAAATTCCTACGGTAGTGCTGAAAATTATAAATGAAACCTAACGCGGACGCGCTGCTAAGGCTATTCAATAAATGCCTTACAGATGGAGAATTTCCGCGTATTCCTAGGACATACAGACCAGATTGCTTAATGTCGATGGTAGCTAAATTCCTGGAAAGCATTCTGGTGAGAAAACTTCAAGAGTATGTCAAAAGCAAGGATGACCTGCACGAGAGTCAAATTGATTTTAGAAATTGCCTGACATGCAGGTCCGTCTGCAGTCGATGCACGCAGGATAGTCATAAAGTTCGCGAAAAAAGCAAAATCTGGCAACAGGAAAACGCGTCAATTAAGTGCGTTAGTCACACTTGATATACAAAATGTTTTTAATTCTGCATTGTGGCAACATATTGAAGCATTGAATAATAAAGGTACTCCAAAATACATACAGGCAATAATATCTAGCTACCTACAGGATAGATTAATATCCTATAAGGAAGGAGGAGAAACGAAAAAGTTGTCAATAACTTGTGGAGTCCCCCAAGGTCCTGTATTGGGTACCAGTCTATGTATGGACCACGCCATGCCATATAGCATGCCATAAAATATGGTATGGAGCATGCCATATAAGATGGTATGGAGCATAAGATCGGGTGATAAAACGTAGCTTTATTCTCTTACGAACACGAAAATATACGGTAATCTGCTAAATGAACCTATGAAGTCCATCATTAAGCTTTAAGGAGTCCATTAAGACTCCAACTCCTACTTAAACTATTAGGAGTCCGTTAAGAGTGCAGTGAACTCTTAATGAACTCCTAATAACTTAATAGTAGACATTAATAACTCGACTAGAAGTCCACTCTTTCCATCATTAAACTATAGCCTAAAAATATCGAACTCGATAATTTACAAATAAAATTGACTTAATGCTTAATGCAGGTGCAACAATAAAATGCCATTAAGAAATTCTAAAATAACTAGGTAGTAATTTAAATATTACTGCATTTATATAACAATCATTTTCGTAAAGAACCTCCGTGAATATTTAAATCATTCTCATCCCAAATATATAATTTGATTTGAAATATTCAAAGATTTGAAATCGACAAATAATATTAATTTAATTTCCGCACAATAACGAATCAATACATTCCTACTCATTAATATTCGTTACTAATTAGATTTAATTACATTTTGCAGCCTAAAATCTATAAATGCATCTAATTATGGTGCCGATTAAATAAACATTATTGTCTCCCTACATGTAATAATGATATTCAAGATGATTATCCGCAAATTATATTGGAAAACCCATACTTGCATGAAAATTTTCCGGGAATCACTTGCCCACTTCTAGACCGAATTGATAATAATTTAATTAAAACACTAATTTCAAATTTATACTGCAATTATAAATAAATGAAACTATATTTGATGAAAGTAATTTAAATATTTTAGTCGACATAAAGATCATTTCTCTAAAGTTATAGCAAACTATAATAGTTTCACGCTTTTTATGACAAAATATCAAGGGGAATTTTTTACTAGATGAGTAAATTTAACCCACCTAACTATAAAAAAAGGGATCGAAAAAAATGTAGAATAAAATTTATTTACTTAATGTGCATTAGTTTACAACACTCAGTAAAATCAGTTTAACACATAAACTAATAAAACTCAATATTATTTTTATTCAGTATATTCAACAAGGAACATTAAGTAATTGATTAGTTAATAAGTTTTAAATTAGAATAAAAAATTATACATGACAAGAATAAATTCAGAAATTAATTTGTTAGAGATTTTCAAACTAATCAATAAATATTAATATAATTAAACTTACATTTGAGCTGCAGACATCTATACAGTACTTTAGGTTTATTTTTATTTTAAGACAGACAGAATGAATGAATATAACCTTTATTGACTTAATATATGTACAACATAAAACAAGAGTATAACGTAAAACAACAATCATAACACAATGCTCAAATTAAAAATAACTGAACTAGATTTTTATAAACCAAAATCAGATCTCCTGTCTCAGTTTCCACGGGAGACTAGAAAGCTAATATTATTATCCTAATATCTCCTTTCAGTCTTCTATCTTTTCCCTAGCCGTTCTTTTTCCCCTCTCAACCTCCAACCCTATGACGTGCCTCTCATTCATATACATTCTACTATTTGTATTACATTTTCCCTTACCTATTCAATCCTCGTTCCTCATATTTATTCATATTTCATTCCTTCTCATTCATATCCCCTCCTCCAAAATCAGATTCTCTTTAAGGAAGTAGAAAGATGGCGCCAAGAAGAAAGATGAGATGCCGCATTATCATACATGATAATGGGCTATCTCATCGATCGACACTTGTGACTTTTTAACCAAAAACCGCATTTTAACAATTATCCACTCGTCGTGTTCGACTGAGTTATCATCGTGTGATTTCTACCAATTAGGAAAAATATATTTGCCCATAGAAGGAAAACGATATACTTACACGAAGTCTTGCACAGACATTCTCAAAGACATTTTTAGCAATGACCTAAAACACTCGTTCGACATACTTATTGATCGTGCATATCGCTATACAGACTCAAGAAACTATTTTGAAAAAATTGTTACAGGATAACAAATCTCATGTAAATTAATTCCTTATTACAATTACTTATTACAATTAATTAATGTAATAAGTAATCCTCTAATATAATATAAATTGATTAACCAAATTTAATTCATTTCGGACATAATATAAATAAAAATTTAATGAACGAGAGATAAACGCAGATGTTTAATACCAATGAAGTGGAAAGGGATTAAGTTGCAAAAGCGAAATATCGAACACCTGCGCCCATAACACATTCACAGAAGAGCCGCAATGGTACATTCTGATACGGAAGCGAGCATTTCGCGGGCAGTTGCAATTGTTCATTATTCTTATTATTTCCGAAAAAATTGTCAATTTAATATATGATCTATTCTCATTGGCTGTTTGTACATTTGCAGGGGTAACAATTTATCATACACTTTGCTATAGTTGGTTGAACAACTTATGCTTTCGTAGTACTACGACAGAAAACTAATGCAATATTGATGCAATAATGCAATATTGATGCAATAACTGATAAACAGATGTTCTCCAATTGCACTTAGCGCGAGAACTTTCGCGCTAATCGAAGTCTCAATTCTTAATTACGAACATATCTACTTTTCGGTCAGTGAGCGCTATAGCAGCCAAAACTTTATTTGTTCTAAATAGCGTTATAATAAGTATTCAGTATTTATCATACACATATCATCTATTAAAAATCTACGCGAAAAAGAAAGATTAAGTATTAAACTTCTATGTACTCTATTCTTCTACTCTTTTCTCGCATTTTCATTTTTCTTTCTCCAACAATTTGACCATAGTTCCTAGCGAAGACGAGGTGACAGCCGCGAGAAGAAGAACTGGGCAAGAAAGTTCCGACCAATCGAGAACAACGTTAGTGATCACGAACCGACTCCAGTTGTATCCAACCATCCAGCATCCGACGAACAAGACGATTCTCACTCAACGTCAGATTCGCCAATTCCATCCACCGCTCCAGGCGACGTTCCATTGCCACCGACCCCTGGTAAGGGATGGCCATACCCAGCAACTCTCGAAAATCATCATTCACCCTTTTTAGATATTACTTTGGCGACAGTGACTAGAAACCGCATATCCATTTTTTTACAAAGTTATAGTTAATTCTACATCTGCAACAATGCATGATCATATCATCGACTACGTACTATTGTTTTCATTATCCAACCACCGTTCAATTATTTAATACAATCAGCAACCGACAACTGCAATCTCGATGTCTTGTCGTAACAAAAGAGAAGTTACACTCTAGAACCATCCTCAGGACGAATAATGAATAATATAGCATCAAATCATATTTAGTTCGTCACTCTTATTGTTCAACTGGTATTAATGGAATACAATCGAACAGCCTAACAAATTTTGAATGATAATTAACTTCAATTATTATTGTCTGTCAATCAAAATGCGCGAATCGAACCATTCTACGTAGTTAAGTTTCCGGCTAGGAAACTACGTCTTTAAAAAAAAATTTAACTTATTTACAAGAAAAATATTTACAAGTTTATTCGAAATGATTTTTAATTTCATTTGTTTTTATTTGATTTTTATGACTTTAGTTGAATCGTAGATGAAAATAAAGAATGGATTTGATTTTGTATTTTTATTTCTAATTATAAACTTTAAAATACTTTTGGAGTTTGGAATAAAGCTGATTCCTGCTCCTCGTATGAAATAAAGTTATTTATAAATTATTAAATCCAAAGCAATGTTAAAGCTTAAAGATCTAATTGAATTTAAATGAATATTTAATTTAATACATTATAATAATATAATTTGGAATCATAAATAATGTTGATTTATGTTCCAATAGAAAATGAATTCGAAATTCTAATAAATTAGAAATTCTAATAAATTATATGTTGAATCTAGCAATGTAAAACCAGAATTAAAATAATATTCTAACTTATAATTGAAAACTCGCAGTGCGTCTGTATAACAATTGAAAGCGCAATATGCGTGTGAGATATTTCTAAGTAAAATGTAATAGTATTAGTTAGTAACGGAAATGAATACATTCCAATGTCCAATCGTAATATAAAATTATACGTTCTTAATTAGAAGCATTACTAAAGTAATATTTGAGTCTACATAAATCACATTATTATTCTATATTAGCTTATAATATACTAGGCGAATGTAACTCCGTATTATAAATATTAGGAACTATAAACTTTACAATTTTACGTATGACAGAACGCGGTCTTATATTTAAACAATAAAGTAAATTTGTTACCAAAATGATTGGAAAAATATATGCTACAAAAATAAGATGTGTTTAAGAAGATACAATAGATAGATTAGAAGATCGTATTTGTATTTAATAATTGATATGCTATTAAATAATCGATAAAACGAAAAAACAACGGAACAGAAAAAAAGTTTTGTTGATAGAATTATGTAGTGAGTGAGTTATATAAAACTTATAAACAAGATTAATATATAGTGCTGAGAAAAAGTTGGTAATATTTTATGTTAGTACAAATAAGGACTGTGTATTAAAGGAAATGGGATGTTAAAGGATAAGTAGGAATCGGAAGTAGTAAGTACAGATCGTACTATATAATTTAATTGGATTAGCGCTTGCTCTGATATATTTCAGTGTAGGAACTTAAAATTAAGCATAAAATAAGAAAGAGAAAATGAGCATGAAAGAAAGATCGGATGAGTAAATATATATCGCGATCGAGCAGTGGGAGCTCGTTAAGCACAAGTTGGATAAAGTAGGAGGCGACTACAAAATAAAAAAGAGAGGAGTTGGAGGGTGCAAATGAAAGATGGGTGAAGGAGAGTCTAGTATTTCAAAAAGAGTTATTAAAATAATTAAGGGAGATTAGAATTGAACTGAAAGAAACGAAGGAAATGAAAGAGGATGTGAACGAAATAAAAAAGATAATTTGGATATAAGGAAAGGGATGATGGAGGCAATAATAAATGGATTAATGAAAATGAGACATTAAGAAAGAAAATCGTGGAGCTAGAAGAGAGAGAGAGAGAGAGAGAGAAAAAGATGAATATAGTGGTTTATTGAATATCAGAGGAGATTAAGGGCAGAGAGGATGTATATAAAGAGGTTTTCGAAAAAATGGAATGTAAAGCGAGAATAAGAGAAGCTTTCAGAATTGGAAAAGAGAATGATAGGAGCAAAGTGAGACATATGATAATGAAGATGGAGAGGTGGGAAGATAAAATGGAAGTGATTGATAAGAAGGAAAGACTGAAAGGAACAAGTATATACATGGAAGACGACCTGGCAGAAGAGGAACAGATAACGCGTCAAGAGATTCTGGAGATGGCAGGGAG
>WYDF02307828.1:0-15177 GCA_009867245.2 Adranes taylori | reverse complement strand
TAATTAAGAACTATTATAATTAATTTCTTAATTTCTGGTTGTGACATTGCAACGATATCTATTCTCCCAATATGTTTTAATATCATATCTCCTAAATCAGTCCATTACTAACAGGGAGTGGAGTTTTAGTGTGGTACAAACCCCACACTGTTGGATGCACCGGGCATCCTTTGCCTTTTGAAGCTTTATCCACTTCCACGCAAAAAAAAAACGATAAAATTCATTCGTCCAGTCTACGGACGACCTTAGCAGAATTTGGAATACCATGTAAGAGTGATACTCTTGTCAAAAGCCTGTATGAGACTTTGCAGGCGGCCGTTAAAATCGATAACACATTATCCGAAAAATGTTGCATTTGTCAAGGATGCGCACTTTCACCTCTATTCTACAACATCTATATCGAAGTAGTGATGCGGTGCACTTTAGAGAATTGGAACAGAGGAGTGATGATTGGCGGAAGGAGCTTTTCAAATCATCGATTTATGGATGATACTTTTTCATAACTAACAGCATCGAAGAGCTGTTAGAGTTTCTTCAAAGACTGGAAGACATAAGCCTATGGGCTCAAAATGAATGCAACAAGACCAAAGTTATGTTAGTAGACCAAGGTAACGAAAATCAAAAGCAACCTACAAAAATAGGGAACTATCAAGTCGTCGAAAAAGTTGGGTACTTGGGCTCCATGCTCCATAAGTACGGCTTTTGCGATTTGGAAATAAGATGTCGAATTGAAATTGCCCGCTCGGCCATGATAAAGCCATGACAATAATCTGGAAAGATCGAAATATCACTAGGATAATAAAGACAGCCTTGTAAGCGCCCTAATTTTGCGGTTTCTGTACGCTTCAGGAACCTGGATAATCCGTTTCAACGACAGGAGAAGAATAGATGCGTTTCAAATGTGGATCGATATCATGTCTGGCGATATCTGGCGATATCATCGATGACATATGGACGAAGTTTGAAACTTCGGACACATCTCCCGACATGACAACATGGAAAAATTTGTTGTTTCAGGGAAGACTGGAAGGGAAAAGGAAATTGGACCGATCCTCAACTCGGTGGACCGATATTATTTCGCAACTAACAGAAACAAGTTACACTAAAGTAGTACGCCCAGCGAACGATCAAACGATCTGGAAATCAACGGCTAAACAAATAACACAGAAATTAGAAGATTGTTCCATTCAAGGTCAACATCCACCGTAGCCACCACACGCCGGTCACAGCGTTGGACGAAGAATAAGAAGACAGAGCAGTTGTGAAATATCTGGAGCATTAAAAAAGCTCAGTGTCCCATGTGGTGAAAATTTGTAGCCAGTGTCCCCTTTGAGGAGTATGTCTGAACTCAATCGACGTGATCGATTTGAAGCTAAAAAGTGTCTTAACCAGAAGTATTAAAATTGTGCGAAATTTATATGGCAGGTCGGTAATGCAGTTTTCTACGTGGTTGCTTGCCTAAAGTGCTTTATGTTCGGCCTGTTTAGATAATTTTATTATAATCGCAATAAATTTGTAAACACCGGGTCACGTGTTCGTATTTCGTCGATCGGAATCGTATATTCTTGCCCATGCCGAGTTGTGTGCACTCTTGTATAAAATATTGTATAATGTATAGAATATTACAAATAAACAACGTTTCGATATGCGTACAACTATGTTTTCAATGTAATTTTGTATTAATGTTTCGATTTAGGAAAAATAACATTTTCAATGCATTTTGATGACATGTACCAGTAACTTTGCATCGATACAAATGTAAAATGCAGCAGTGATGGTAGTTTGGGTAATCGACGAACAGGCCTGTCAAGAATCTTAACATAGCCTCATGGATGGCCAACATTTATTGAAGGAATAGAAGCTTAAAAAAGAAATAAGTGACTTGTAACTCAACAAAAAATGTATATTCCCGAAAATTGTTCCTAAATAAATTAAATTACTCGATTTTTAGGAAAAATCATATATACCACTCCTGAAGACAAAATATTTATCAAATATGTTTCTAAATTTAAATTAAAAAAAAAACAGGAGGATTTTCTTTCTTGTCCAAAATATAGGAGAATTTTCAGCATGAATTTCCATAAAAAGCTTGATTATATTAATTAATTAGTAATTGTTCAAACTACATCATTTTAAAAAGCATATACGTACCATTTACAAAATTGTTTTCCTTTTTCGTAAGAAACCAAATCGCTTATTTTTTACACAACAAAAAAAACGTATTGAACAGATATCGCTTTGTTTTTATTACAAAACGTTCACTCTTCAAGTCTTTTAGGTTTTCATGTTTCGTTATTATTAGTCTTAAAATTCAATTCACCTTTTTTTCTGTTTTAAACTTTAAAACGTCAATTTAACATATTTGTTTCGCTTGAGTATTAAGTTCGCATTTATTTATATCTTTATATAAACAATAGTTAATTGTTATATTATTACGAATAATCTATTTTTATTATTATTATTTATATTTGCTGGATTCTTTTGTTTTTAAATTTCTCTTATTTAAACAATTAGGAAATATTTTTTTTATTATGTTAGTAGGTCACCCGAAACGATGATAAAGCATTTGTTCGTTTAAGAAATTAAAAATAAGACGAATATGGAGTAGCGGCTCTCTTCAATAATTGGTTGATTAGAAATTATACCAAGTTCGTAGTTTAAGTAATATAGGTACAGATGGCAGCAGCTGCATAAGATTCTCCACAACTAATAAAATGGTGACGCCACTACTACTATTTTTAGCATAAGTTCTTTGTGTTGTCGTTGTTTGTTGTGATACGTTCGCGATGGTGCGTTGTTTTATCCGACTTTCTCGTCCTATTGTTACTATAATTAATATTAATATCATTATTGTTGTTGTTGTCCTCCGGAGCGCTGCGTCTAGTTTTATATGTTTCTTGTTTAATCGATCACTTAATTGTATACTTTGGTTATCAGAGATGGCGCTATATCGATAATAATTATTACACGTACATTTTACGTAAAAGAGATATTTGACGACGATCATTGTTATTGACGTTTCGCTTGTTGACGCTCGGGTGTCGAATGAGAAACTAGAGTGCAGCACTTCCGTTACTGAAAAAAAGAAACGTAGCAATCAGTTCATAATGTTTAAATTTAAAATAATAAAAATGTCAGATTCAATTAAAAAATATATAAGTATATAATAAAGATCAGTAACAGCGAATTGAAAAGTTAAAGGTATAGAACACTTACAGAATAGATTATAAACAAAAGTTCAAAATTTACAAAAATGTTGTACAACAAAACAACTGCGAAGAATAAATACAAGAGATACAAATTAGCATCAGATGAATAAATGGACAGAAGTAGATGACAACATGATAGCAAACCAAGTATAGTCAATCAACAAAACCGAGTAGTAGACACTCAGCCTCGCATACGACTCATACATGAAGCTGAAAAATGATTGTTTAGTATTTAATTTGAAGGAATTGATTATACTCATTGCCCGGCAAAGAGGAGCCTGTTTTGCATAATTAGAAGAGTGATGGTCTACATGAAAAACATCGAAATTCCTCAGACTACTCCACGGTACATTTCTCTAAACTTCATGCAGTAACTTAGGACATATAACTACACCGTTGAGACGAAACAAACATCTGCGACATTTCTCCTTAATTCAAGAGGGGGTAGAGAGTAGATTTATCCCCTCTTTTTCTCATTGCGGTTGCGGACTCTTTTCAGACTTCACAAAAATATATATAGGCAGAGACGCAATTTATTTTTGAGCATTCCGTTTCCAGTTTTCAAGTTCAACACCCAGCTTCGTGAAGTCGTTCAGTATTCGCACTTATTATTCTCTCTAGTACTTAATTAACTTCAAGTAAAAAAAATTGGCATGTTCGTGTATTAATTTTGTCGCTTGTAATTATGCGACGAGGTAGAATCAGTTCAGTTAGTTAGAGATATCGGAGTCAAATTATTATTTTATTCATTAATCAGACTAGAGAAATGTTAGCAATCAATCAGCAATATATCAATTTATAATGTAGGAAAACAAATATGAAATTCATTTACAAGCATGGAAATAACAAGATAAACTTAGAGTTGACTATTGCACAATAGATATTTATTTAGTTACTAAACTGCTTAGATAATGCAGACATTAGTTGCTCGTAATTATTAAACGTAACTAATCGTTTTGTGTTAGACTAGAGTTAGAAGAGTGGTTTACATCATTTAATATGTCTTTGATTATTATTTATCGAAACTAAAATTCATTTGAACCATTTACTGTATTTTATGGTATCACGAATGAATTAATAATTTGTTGATTGATAATAGAATTTTAGAACTGATTGATCCTTTCATTTCTTTATTAGTGTTTATCATAAATTCTGTCATTAGGCCAGGCTTATTTTTAACAAACATGATTTGTCGGCATGACTGATATTACCTATTAGTAAAATTGACATAGGATTCTAATTAATTCAATTAATTAATAATCCCAATAAGCAATTCCTTAATAAATCATAAATTAAATGAGAAATCCTCTAACAATATACTTAAATTGACTAATCTAATTCATCAAATAAATATAATATGCAATTAAATATAATCTAATATACAGCCTAATCAATCAACTAATCATAATAAATTTGTTAAATCAAGGAAAAAATATAAAATTATCCAATATAATACGTAAAAATAAAAACCATAAGAACGACGGGAAAAAGATCACAGGTTCCGACAACCTACGCATCTAAAGATCAAACAAGTTGCCGAAACGAGTAAATGTGCATATAAGAAGTCGGTATCTCTCAAAGCTTTGTATAGAGCTGCCGGTATAAAACGGCAGCGGCACTCATTGTTGTAGAATATACGAGTTTTTTACGTCTCCGATATAGCCAACGACGTTTCTTTTCTTTATCATTTTAAAATAAGAGATCCCTTTGTCAGTGAGTATATGTTTCAGCAAGAATCATCAGAAATATCTCACTCACCACATTTTCTGAATGACGAGTAAGCTTTTTACACTTATTGGCTTTCAACAAATCTGCTTGGATATTCGTTTGAAGGAGAAGTTTTCTGTACGATACTTTGAGATTTTGACCGCATAAAGTTGCTATTTCCACCGCTGGTGTGACCAACCACCTTTTAGAAATCATCACTACTTGCATTTGCACTAGATAATCGTTAACGAAATAATGCAACTTTGATCCTAAATTTTCTTAACGTATCAGGAAGAATCTTTTGATTGGTTGGAAGTATAACCTTCCTAAAACTTTTGTAGCAGAGGCTTCTTTCAAACTCCGCCTTTTTTTGCGGCAGAAGCGGTCGAAAGCCATTGGATTAGGCAACTTAGGCAACAAACCATAGCTTAACGGATCCATCGGGAGCAGCTTCCAAGACACGCAATTTTCGAGTTGCTGTCTTTGGATGGCTGCGAGAACCCAATCGCGCTAGTCCAAAGCTTTAATTCTGAAATAAGACCTAGGCAATTCCTTTTGGTCAGCGAGAAATCGCAACTAGTATTGATCTGATCTTAAAGCGCTATAGTCAAATTTCAAATATTCAAACAACGTATTAAATCTACGAATAAATAAAAGTAAATTAAAATTCTACAAAATAAAATTCGACTTCTATGAAACTTCTACGAAACAAAAAAAGGTTAAGTATCCGACGACACAACTTCTGCTGAATCTTTCGAGTCTCAAATTATTATCACTTTCTTCTACTCTTATTCACATACTATTTTTCCAATATCCTTGATATCGATGCAAGATATGGAGAGTAACACGAGAAGAAGACGTCGCCTAGAAAGCATCGACCATTCGAGAGTACAAGGTCATCACCGACGCCAGTTTAAGTACTTCGGCAGAGGATTGCTTGACATGATGCCAACAATTTCCCAAATTGTGTCTTGATCGGTTGAAATCGAACAATTTTATAGTGACGGTGAACCATGTTCACTTGTTAATTTAATACATTAATATTGTAACGTGAAGATGTAAACGAATAAACAAGTTACCTTAGGCTAAAAAAATAGAAATGATCGGATAAATGATAAGGGTCTTAGAGAAACAAATTAGGATGATTAGATAGTTTTTTATATACGAATAAAATAATTTCATTAGGCTATTAACCAGTCATAGAGGAAGAATTTCTTCAAGTTCATCAATTCTAGCTGAATGATCAAACGAAGGTATAAGAAGATAAGTTGATAAGTTGGTTCTAGCTGCTAGAATGAAAAGTGTAGATGAAAGTTTAGAAAAGTTTTATGGTAAACAATGAGTTAAATGTGAATTGCACGACAGTGGATAGACTTAGGCTGTAGATTAGGCAGGCCAGAAGGGGAACATACAATACGTTTATAGATGAAATCAGTTTGTGTAATTAGGCCAACAATTACTTTAAAATCCTTTAAAATAATTAGACGCAATAAAAGGTTTAACATTGTAAAGAACATTTTAGATTAGGGCACAGTTATCGGGTAACTTACGATAGATCTATTTTATGATTAAAGTACACAGATAAATATTAGTTATTGATTATACCCAATGCTAATTAATTAGATCTTAAACAAATCAATTGTACATAGAAGCTATGTATGGGAACAAAGTCCATTGACTGATGTCACACAGGTGTTATAGAAAAGATTCTAGAATGCGCTAATGAGATATAAATTAATCATCGTGAAAAATATGCATATCGGATTTTGCAAGGGGACCTGACATGTTTGAAAACTGTTCACCTACAGCGCTAAGATATAGTAATTTTGGACGTCCGCCGAACGTCGTAATGTCCAACTAAGTAGCGAAATAATAATCCGAATTAAAATAATATTAGAATAATAATTAAATAAAAAATAAAGTCATGTCTAATTAAAGTGTGATCATAAATGTGTTTAGTATTTTATTATGCATTCAGTCTAATGTAGGACGGAACTTATCATTAATACTTTTGGGAATTATTCAGATAAATTAACATGAGTATAATTTTGATGAATAAAGTAAAGTCGAGTGTAATTTGTAATAAGTTTGTTGATCAATGTAAAGCCAAAAGAAATAGAAATAAATAATTAATGGTGCGTTACTCTAAAATAATAAATAAATAGTTCGTGTACAGCGGCAAAATCTGTAAGTGCCTAATAAATAAATAGTTCGTGTACAGCGGCAAAATCTGTAAGTGCCTAGTTTAACATTTCTTTCATGTAACTGAACAAATCATAAAGTCACTTTTATTGAAGTGTTGATTTATTTTATTAATTGCAAAGCGTTGATTACTTTATTTTACGTATGGGAATGAATGAGGTACGTCCACCTTAGCGATGGTCAGGCCTAGTGTTTTATTCTAAATTAAGTGGGGTTAACTGGGGAATTTAGATTAGATCGTTCCGCATCAATTATTCAATTAATAATTTCGCTAGTAGTAGCTAAACTAAAGTGCTATCTTATAAAATAAGAAAGGAGTCAGGTACCTATAATTGGGAGAAGGGAATTCCTATACTTATCCATATAAAAGTCCCCTCTCAGCCATGTCACGTCGGACAGAACAAACCTCCGCCCTAAAAAATACGTGACAATATTAGATTATTTAAAATGCACGCCAATGGAATTTATTATTCGAGACATGTCTATGGGAGTTTCTTGCAAAAGATTATGATTTATTATTGCACATTATTTTAGATTTCTGGTATAACTTAAATTCTATACGCGCACAAAAATAAACATACTCGTAATCAAATTAATGATGCTTGAACATCACCGGCTCAAGATATGGTTTAATAAAACTTCACACTAACTTTCGGCTGTTTTCACCAGAACTATCAAAATTACTTTGTAGTGACATAAAGCTGCTAGATTATGTTTAGATAAAATAAAAATATTTGGAAAATACAAAAAATTATATAAAGAATATCAGAAACATTGATTAGTGCGTTAATTCTGAACATGAGTTTACATGTTAAGAAACAAAATTAACATAGAACAAGGTACATTACCTTGTAGTCAGACATCTGTTTCAATACTCATCGCATTGATATTATTATTGTGTGCGCGCGGATTACAGTTCTGCTTGAGTCGTGCAGCGACCGCAGCTGCAGCAGCCGTCTGTTGCGCCTGATTGGCCATGAGCGCAGTTTGAGCGGCGACTGCAGCCGCAGCGGCGGCTGCCGGCGTCGTCAGTGCCAATTGGTCGCGTGTGACTAGTAGACCTTCTTCGGCGAGTTCGACCAATTCACTTGAGCTCTCACTGAGTGAACTCTTCTTCATATGTTGACCCAATGTGCCTATAAAAATATTATTTTTCCAAATTTAAAATATATAACAATGCTCAGTACATCTTAATAATTAAATCGGAGTTTTTATTTAATTTTAATACAAGATCAAGTTGAGGCAAGATCAAGCGTCTATTGTATTTGAGGAACATCATTATCCTAATTTATTTATAGCTACAGGAATACCAGGGTTGCTTTTTAAAGGTAATGTCTAGTTAGAAATTTAAAAAAATCGACGTTATCTGTAAGTAAAACAAGCATAGAATATTTCTTGAAATTTTGAAATTATTCGACTGAAATTGACCAAGCATTCAAATTACGCTCCGGTCGACCGTTAGGAGCATGTGAAATACAGCAATTGCACACGGGACTGACGCAATCCATTTCTACCTGTTCTTGTGATTATGTACCGTGAAGATATATTCGTATTAGTGATAATGCAGGTATATTACGTTCTCATCGGAAAATATACAATATGGGTCTGGAATAGATGACTCCATGTAAGTTAGAAAATTAATATCTTATTTAAGTGCACTCAGAATCGGTGATCAAGATATTTCAAAAACTATTGCATATATCTTATAACAAAAAAAACTTTATTCTAAAAATCAAATTATTTCAATTCCCTTCAAATTAATTCAAAATTTAATCACCCGTTTCCATACTATAATCCAATAAGGGAGAAGGAAGTTCATGTCTTAACATCTATAATCCTTTTACTCGATATCTCCCTTATAATTTTATTCATTAAATCCGTTCCCCTCCCCTGCTGCTCTAAACTATCTCTCGCATTTTCCCCAAACATCCTTTCTCCTTCACTCCAATCTAACCCCCAACATTCCCTCATCCAGTGTAACCAGGTCCTTCCCCATACCACAGATTTTGCACCTCCTCTCCTGATTATCCATCCAATATATGTTGCCTCATTCTTCACTTCCATACCAGAATCGCGCTATCATTACTTTTCACTCAAACTTCGTCCAGAGGTTAAATACTATGGCATCCCTTCTTCTACACTTATCCATTCATACCAACTATTAAATCTACTACACCTTATTCTTTCTATTGAGTTTTGCTTCTCTGCATCTCCCATTATCTGTACAACCTTATTTGCCATTTCAGTTCCCTCTATAGCTCTCTCATTCCATCTATCCATCGATCATCCAACTCTTCCATACAGCCTTTTCCTGTCCTCCATCTATGTATTCCTCACTCACTAGATATTTTAATATATTAAATAAATCATATCGGATTTTTGATCCAAATCCGAGCAGCAGTGCTTAACGTAAAACAAGTTTTTAAAAAGGCTCTTTAGAAGGATTTTTAATATTTTGAATGAGTAGTATTTACTTGTAGGAGAAAGACAAAATTTTAATAGCTAGGTGCATTATTATTTCGAAAAATTGTATGTTTGATAATTAGGAAGTAATTTTAATAATCAATCTAAAACTTGAGGCAAGGTGTACACGTGCTTCTGGCATAGTGGTAGGTGTCGTCAGCACCCTCTCGTCTCATTATAGGCGCAAGATATCACTACGCCGGATTATGAGGCCGACATTCTATCAGTACGCTAAACTTCGGTAGTAAACTAATGCGTAAAATCTTTCCAATAAATTGCATTTGTATGTAACTTTGCATATATTAAACGCTATATATTTGTGCAATGTATTTGGTATAATGGATTTTACTGGTTGTATAATGAATTTGGACGAAATAGCACCTTCTAAGTTGAGATGAATTATTAGTGTTTTTGATGTAACCAATGAAGAGCAAGGGACTTTAACAATCAAAGTTTGATTGTCAAAGATAGAATACTGGGCTCATAATGCGGTGTAGTATATCTCGCGCCTATAATGAGACGAGAGGGTGCTGACGACAGGTAATACAATGTTAGAAACACGTGCCCATCCTACCTCAATTTTTAGACCGATTCTTAAAATTACTTCCTAATCATCAAACATATAATTTTTCGATATAATAATGCATCTAGCTATTAAAATTAGGTCTTACTCTTAGAATTCTTCATCGGAATATCGTGTTAATACGTTACCTAATACTAGAGATGAACTATAGGTGTCATTTAAGATGTTGTGCTTTGATTGTTAAAGTTCCTCTTCCAATTAAGATCACTGTAGAGACAACTTTCGCCATATTAGGCGGTCCGATGTTTCGCAGAGAAAAAACCCTTTGGAAATAGTATGCGAGGGGAACTTTGATTGTTAATGTCCCTTGCTATTCATTGGTTACATCAAAAATATTTTAATAGTTAATCTCAACTTAAAGGGTGCTATTTCCAAATGGATTACACAAATATTAATCAATATACACATATAGTGTTTAATGTATGCAAACCTACATTCAAATGAAATCTATAGGAAAGGTTTTCAGTTTACAATTAGTTTACTCCCGAGGCATAGCTTACTGATAGAATGCCGGACTCATAATCCGATGTAGCGATATCTTGCTCCTATAATGAGGAGAGGGTGCTAACGGCAGTTACCACTGTGCCAGAAACACATGTCTACCCTGCCTCAATTTTTGATTCATTCCTAAAATTACTTCCTAATCATCAAATATACAATTTTTCGAAATAAACATGCACTTAGCTATTTTAATATTTTCATTTAAAAACTTATGTCACATTTATAAAAATATATTCTAGACCAACCCAATTTTTAACAAGTCTTATAGTTTATGCAAAAAAGGATCAAAAAAATCACTTATTTATCGACTTCTTGACTAGACGAAACCCCTTAATATTTTGGAATTTATTACCATGATAGTGGTCAGTGATAGAATTTCGCAAAGTGCGGTTACTTTATGGCAGCTTGTACGCTACATATCAGAAACGTACGTGTTATTAGAAACGCAAATGTAGATTTGGCTGGTTCATTATTTATCCACTTGAATTTTAACTACAATTCAAAGTGCCATCTACTATCAAATGTGAACATAATAATTTATCTATTTGCATAGGAATAAAAAAAATGAAATAGACGCTTTTGGGGAAAGGATTATTCCGGATAAATCACAAACACTTCAAATATTGGAGTTCAAGTTATTATACTAGCACTTTTTGGAAAGCATTTCACAGCAGAAATTGTTAGCGAATTATAAATTGCGCGTCACTGATAAACACCAACGTTAAACTTTAAACAATGCACTATTGCCTCACAATTACACTGCCAATAAACATTCCTTGCATTATAACGAGTCATATACACTGTAGCCATTCTGATACCATATTTAAAAAACATATTACATTATTTGAATATGTTACAGTTTCGTATCAACAAATAACAAATGGAGCTTCACAACTCTAACAAATGTCGCCAAAGCGTCAACAATCGCGTACGACAAAGTATGCTATGGGCTCAACAGCCTCCAACAGAGAGACAAATAGAATAAAACAATTAGATAATCATCAGCTAGCAACTAGTCAAATAAATAAATCAAGAATTGATAATTAATAAATATAATTTGAACGAATGAAAATGTGCGGTGTATGACTCCAGATAATTATTTTGCGCGAACACCGAAACCATGTGTGCAGATATAGAAGAAGCGAGAGGTAGAAACAACTGGTGCGAGACATACAGCGCTTGCACTCCGATGGTCCATTTATTGTTGATTTGCTCGAAGAGAAAAGGCCGTTTCAAGTTTTTTTGCTCACACAAACGGAGAACGAAAACAATAATTCGTGGACGTGATTGCCATCCCATCTTTCATATCCTGGAAATTCTACGTCTTGTTTTATCTTGCATAACACAAAAGTTGAATCTTTTAATTTTGACTCCTTATATAGTCACCTTATAACTCGTCTATTAAATTCGATTAGCACAATAGATGTTTAGGGTGAACTAATCAAAATTAGCCTAACCTATAAATGTACTACCCTACAAAGTGCCTACCTATAAATCCTCTATCCTCATATTTGCCTACGGCGCGGATAGCTTCGCTGTCCGCTTTGCCGCGGTCGTCTCGGCTCACTTGTTCCCAGTATTTGCCAACGCTGCGGACAGCTCAGCTGTCTCATTTTCCAAGGCCTACAATCGGTATTGACCTTCTTTTCGATTAATTTCTAATTCCTTAGCCTTCTGAATTCGTCTATGCATGAATTCGCTTACCCATTAATTCCCTGTGGCCCGCTTTGGTGCGGCCTGCTGCCGTTTTTGACATACATTTTTCTAATTGCCGTTTTTGAGTCACATCCGTTTTGCGCAAAATTGAAATTCCTGGGTCTTACGCATGTTCCCAAGTTTAATTTTTTTTAACTTTACAAGGTCTATCGAAAGAAATGTCTGAAAATATATATGGTGTTACTAAAAAGCTTGTTGAAAAATTTTTTATTGCTCAAAATCGGTTCAGCGTATTTAGTTGCTCGTATTGGTACAATTGTGGCTTCTTAAACATACATATGCTCTCCGAGTTTCATTTTCTCAACTTTCATAGCAACCGAGATATTAGGGCAGACTTTTTTTTTCAAGGCCAAATTAATCCGATACTAAGTCGTCTGTTTTTTTAAACTCGCTTAATCCCTTAAATATTAAAGTATCTTTCGATACAAGAAATTTAATAAAAAATTACTGTTAAACTGTTAAATATTTCAAACTTTGAACGTGGCAATGCCGCGTTTATGTGTGGAAAATTTTAGCCTCTTAGTTTAAAAACTGATTTTTTTTCTGAAAAAATTGCACATTTCTGTCAAATTCGATTTATAAAAAAAAAGAATCTTTTTGCGGAACACTTATGTGTACATGTGTACCAAATTTCAGGCGAATAGGTCCAATAGGTTAGGAGTAATTCTTGAACGTACAGACATTCGTACGACTTTTGAACGCTGTCCATGTAAAAATTGCCACCACTATTTCTTGATTGGCTGGCTTCTGCATTGACAGGGCGATCCTGACCATTTAACTTTAAAATTAAAACAGGCGGATCAGTTACTCATTTTTTTTCTTTCCAATTAAAATTTATAAATAATACTGGGTTCAGGGTCTAATAGGGGAAAATAAGAAATTATGTAATTAACCAAGACGAATATAGGGTCAACTAGCTACGTTCGTACGGTAGATATTTTTTGGCATATTTGTTGTGTAGATGGCAACACTTATTCGTTTTTTTTTATATTTCTAAAATTATAATTCATATTAGCGCTTAGACTGTCGCATAAATCTGAATTTATCAGATCATATTCTCTTGAATTCATTACGAAATTACAATTATTTATAAATTGTAAGGAAGCTAATTAACGTTAATTCGGCTGACCACCTTATTGCTGTTAACGATTTATCAAGATCTAGTACAGTAAGTAACATATATAAAACATGAACCGTATGTTCCAGTTTATAAATAGGAAAACAGTATTAATAAACGAACGCGACAATCAATCTGAATTTTATTAAGTTTAGTGTATTGTATTTCTATTGTTGTGTTTGTTCCATTTTTGATGAAATTTAGGTGGACTGTTCCCCTTTCTAGGGTGTACGTAAGTTAGGGTGGAGGTATATCTCGGGGGATGGTGGATTTTTCGCTCGGATTGCGGTGAGTCTTTCTGCTTGTCGCAGGGGTATTTCGGAGCAACGTGAACTGTTTCGATCGCGACAACTATCGTTTATTTATTGCGCGAGGGCCTTTGTGACGTAATAACTTTAAAGATGGAAAAGAAACAAACTGTGGTAAATACATTTAAGAGAAAACTAAAATCATGCAGCGAATTAAAAGACAATTCAAGAAGCTTATTATAATATAAACACGCGTTATAAATTAATTATTTTATAAAAGTAATAAATGAAAGACGCATTAATTAAAGAGTTTATATCTTGCAAATTAATAAATCTTTGTAACATTGGAAAACAAACTAAACTAGAATATATAAACTAATAGATAAGTAGAAACTGAAATAAATTTTCGAAGTCTAAACAAAATCATTTAATGAAGCAAAGCAAAGCAGTAAATTAAGATTAAGTACAGAAAGATATGTACTCCAAAGCAAATTGTTATAATGCAATTCTTATCTTATACAAGATGTATTCACGAGTATTATTTTAATACAAAACATTGTTTTCTATTAACATTATTATATAATTGCACGTTTTGTTTTGAATTATATAACTTCCAAAACAAAAAAGGTTTTACATATTCGTGTCACTAGCTTAGAAATGACTGGGACGCCATTTAATTGTAGGGAGTGGGGGGAGGGGACTTGTGCATATGCCGTGTACCGAAAAATAATTGTGTTGAAGTCAAGCTGATTTTCGGGAAGCAGGTTTTAGAAATTTATTTCAATTAAATTTTCTTATGGATTCAAACTGCGTTGTATTAAAAATAAGTCGTAGTCATTCTATGATTTTACACAGAAAAATTGTGAGATTCCAACTCGCAAAAATGCTAGTTAGCAAAGACTATAAAAGTTCTTTAGGGGCGTCACCTCGCGACATTAAAAATTTGTCTCCCATAGAGGAAAGTGGTGTGCGACTTCCAACCGTTTTATTAAATAAATTTATTAATTATTTAACTTTTATTTAGCACCAGAGTTGATCAAAAGATTCAAATATGTTATTTAGAATTATTCCGCCAATTTAACGTAAATGTTTAAGCAATCATTACGTCTTTAATAATTTTAAACTACTATAGTAAAATCCATATTGAGGTGTCAGTGTTGGAGAGATATGCCAATGCTTGCTATAGGGGAGAATTACCATGACCTTGTCAAACATATTTAATGTAAATAGCACGTTCAGGTCCGCTACATAATAGATTTATTAATTATTTAACTATTATTTAGCACCAGAGTTGATAAAAAGATTCAAATATGTTATTTAGAATTATTCCGCCAATTTAATGTAAGAGTTTAAACAATCATTACGTCTTTAATAATTTTAAACTACTATAGTAAAATCCATATTGAGGTGTCAGTGTTGGAGAGATATGCC
>WYDF02307817.1:0-15178 GCA_009867245.2 Adranes taylori | reverse complement strand
ATTAAGTTTAGTGCTTAGTAGCTCAACATTTTGTTCTTCTGTAGCATTCATAGTTCCTATTCTTGCATTTATTTCCTCTTGAAAGTCCTCCACGTTTTTTAAAGGGTTCCGTTTATTATTTGGTTTCATCATCTTGGACCTCTCCTTTCTCAAATTTATTTCTATGCGTGCTCGAATCATTTTGTAATCACTCCCACTTGTAAATTTGTTTAAAACTGATACGTCCGAGATAATTTTCTTTCTATTTGATATTATTAGGTCTCGTTTTTAGTATTTCCATCAGGACTCAGCCAGGTCCATTTTCTCTGGGGTGGCTTATTAAAGAAACTGTTGATTGCAAACATATTTTTCTGCATCAGGAACTCAAGCAGCATTTGCCCTCTATCATTTGGAAAATGACATATGGTTAAAGAAGTTTATTTCATGGTCGATAACACATCGCAACCGAACGACTTGAACGTAATAATACAAAGAAAAGAAAACATCGCTTATGGAGTGTCAGGCGAGGTGTTAGAAAATAGATGCAACTTTTTATCCAGGGTATAGTAAAAGGTGAACTACATCATTTCAAGACCACAAGAAAGTATCGCAATAACAAAAACCTTGTTCAGTAACAAGTTATACTTCAGCAGACTAATAAAAAAAAATAATGCAGAATTTTAGTACTCTCTTTTAAGAATTTGGAAGATATATATCTCTCTTAGTATTTATCTATATTAGTATTCATCTCGCTATAATGAAATAATTGCTGAAAGGCTATGGTATTCATTTGTACTCGGTATACAGCACGAAGAAAGCTTCCATAGCAGAATGGGTAATTCGAACATTGAAACAGAAACTTTACAAACATTTTAGTTTACATGCATCATGCAAATGGCTGTATCTTTTGCAACCACTTACTGCAGAATACAATAATAGTGTACATAGAGCAACTGGAAGGCGGCATGCAGCAGTTGAAAAAAGAACAAGAAAATCTCCCTTAAACACGGTTTATTCACATATTAAAGTGGCAGATAAACGAAAATTTAAACTTGGCGATAATGTACGTATCTCAAGGCAGAAAGCGATATTTGAAAAAGGTTATACTCCAAACTGGTGTATTAAAATTGTTTAAGTGAATTTATCCAATTGGACCGGTGTATCTACTTCAAAATCTAAATAAGAAGTCGATATTGGGTGCATTTTATGCTGTAGAATTGCAACGAACCAAACATGCAGATGCATATTTCGTTCAGAAAGTACTACTTCGTCTAAAGAATGATAAACTATGAATAAACTGGCTACGATTCGGTAATGACAATAATAGTTTTATAAATAAATCTGATCTGTCATAAATTTTTTAGTTAGTTACCAATATATATGTATTTACTTTAAAAACGTAGTGTTCTCTTTTTGTTCACCTACCAGGACTTCAGTCATTCCAACTATATGACTGAAGTCCGTATAATTGTAGATTATAGCGTACTTGTTAAATAGGAATTTCCTATATATATATATATATATATATATATATATATATTTGCTTCTAGCTATCATTTACTAATGGTCGGCTAGATTATAGCGGAACTCTTTTAAAATTTTAGTAGTCTGTTTTACTCTTTTAAGAAATTAGAAGATATATATCTATATTAGTATTCATCTTACACCCTCTTTATTTGGCATCGTTTAACAAAGATGCTGCGACCTTGTTACTAATCAGGTGCAGTTAATAGATTTTAAACGGAAGCCGTTATGGAGCAGCAACTTTACGACTATGATCAATCGGTTGGAAGGTCTCTTCAGTATAAGTGGATGCCTCTGAAACAAATGCTTAAAACTGGAAACAATAACATGCAATACATGGAACGGTTTGTCTGAAGTATATGACACCGTAAAAAAAAACTAGCGTTCATAAATTTCCAAATTTATTATTTTTTGGCAATTTTTGGCCTTTTGACTCAAATGTTCACCTCCATAAACCGAGAACAAAATTAACCAAGAAGAACTTGAAAACGTGTTGTTATTCGCCAACTTTCAAGAGCGATACAAGGTCACCGTTAATATTAATAAATTTGGAAGTTCAACAAGTGTGAATTTATTTAGTTCTGTGTTTTTTGTGCAATGTATTGTTAGCGTGGGTTATTTAATATATATTTTTTTATTTTATCTGGTTTGATGAATATGCTTAGCCAAAATTCATGTGTGACTCACTGACACTTAAGATTTTAATTTTCTTAAGATTTGGCTCTTTTCCCTTGAAAATATGTCGATCTCTGGACCAAGATAACCTGCTTGCATTTAGATTATATTTAATTCAACCTTGTATGTTTTTCGCTACGTTGAAGTATGAAAGGTACAGGATTTATGTTCTGAAGTTTTCTGAATTATGCTTCAGTACATCTCTTATAATCTATGCTTTTTGACAATCTGGAAATACTTTGCTGGACATAGAGAAGACATATTTATTACAGGATGAAAAGCAAATATGTAAATGTTTATATTAAATGCCTAACAATACATATACGACAAGAGAACATCACCCACAACGTTGATTTTTATTGCAAGATCATATTTATATTATCTTCAATTTTATCCATGGTAATGCTATAATATTCTATGCCGTTTAATAGTCTGTTGAATTTAACTGGTTCATTCTATTATTCTGAACTTTATTTCATACATTTAAACAGGTAAGATTAAGATACACATTTGTTAAAATCAGAATTCACTAATTTCAGTATTTAACTTTTAGATATTGATTAGGAAAGAAATAGTAGAAACGGAGTAAGAAACATTGAGAAAGATTGAGTTATAATAAGTAATTCAATAGGATCCCAAGGTACCTCAACTACAAGGTAATGTTACTCCACTTCGTAACTCAACGTACACTCAATATTCAACACTCAACGTAAATAACACAAGTCAACTACAAGGTACCATAACTCAGCTATAAGTTAATTCAACTATTAGGTAACTCAGCTACATTAGATACCTCATTAAAATTGATTGATTTGATTGAGTAAAATTGAGTTAAGATTGGTTACATTAAGTAATATTGTACAATGAACATCGAGCAAGATTGTTATCGGCCGCGGACAGCCGGTTGCAATAATCAAATAAATAATTTTTCTTTTATGTTATGTTGGATATTAATTTCAATTTCTGTTTATAAATCCAGAATCGAGCAAAGTAATTTGTGATCATCATCGGCTAATTAATTCTAAGAAGAGATATCGGCTCTTTATTGTCCGGCTTTGCCTTCTCTTAAAATTCGATGATTTCATGCGTTCAAATCAGATATGTCTTTATCCCAAATGCAACAAGTGAGTCGCTATCGTATAAGCATGAGGAAGAAAACAATAACCTAGAGACGTTGTTGAAGTATGGAATACATAGGAAGAGAAAGAGAAGGGATCTTTCAATGCAATAGTCGCTCGGGGATGATGGAATAACAGTTTAACGAGAGTACGCATGAAATAAATTGAAAATGGCAGGAAGGCTGTCCGATGCAACAATCCATTAGAAGTTTTTCTTTAAGTACCACGATGCTTTCAAGGAGACACGATTCGGCTTTTAAACGCTTGTGGTTAGCTCCAGAATCCCACACATTCAATTGTGAAGCGAATATTATGTTGCTCTGATTGTACTCCTTTAAACCTTCTACAAGATCAGATAGCTTCAACAGGACGCGTCATATTTATTGCGTCATATATATATATATATATATATATATGTATCAGCAACCGGCTTACATTTTTATTAATCTTTAATCTTATTCCTACCACGACATCTCTCAACTACATTATTATTACTTTTCATCCCCCGATGACACTTCAATGATCATCATCACATAGATACGTACGTCCAGATAATATACAGAGGATTATTCAAGAGCATTATATATGTTAGAATTAACATATGTGGTCCTCGGACATAAATACCACCTATAGCAATGTGCATCAATAATTCGTAGCAGATGTAACATCTAAAACGGAAAAGCTAGATCTCTAATAACCGTATTTAAAACTTCCTGAATTAAAGAAAAATATCTAATAAAACCATTTCTGACCAAGCATACAGCGACCCTCAGATCGAACATATGCAAATGATCTGGCGACAAAAATGTGAATTACATTAGTAAATGCATGACAATGATGATAAAGTAACACTCATAAATGTCATGCCAAAGTAATAAATACATTTATAAGAAGGCTGCATACGCATGGAGAAAACATTGCAACAATAACGTTATATGCGTCAACAATAAAACATAACTTGGACTTTGGAAAAATACTATTTCAGAATTGCAGAAAGGTATATTTTAGAGAACCCTATTCTGATTCTGAGTATATACATGTATGTATCAACCTCACTAGAAATTCCTAATATAAACAAGTAATTGAATATTTTGCGTAATATTGGATTTTTATTGCCCCTCCAGCTGTCTGAATCAATAAACTGTCATATTACATCATTTTGATTTTTTACACACACATTTTTTGTACGACCCTGGTACATTTTCTTACACCGTAGAATCTATAGAATACAAATAGATATCTACAGCTCCAACAAAAATGTAGAAACTAAAAAGAATATTCTAAAGGACAAATTTAATTGATACCAATAATCGGAATCCGAACAATTAAAAAAAGCTTATTAAAAAAATAAGGAAGTACATTTTTTGATAAGACATTTAATATCTAAACAATACCAAATATGTTCAACCGTATGTAACCGGACTTAAGATCGTATGCGTTTATTTGCGCAGTTCAAAACTATTTTATGATCAACTAGGTTTTACGTATAATATCCGTTTGATGCAGCATGTTAAAATTTCTTGTCGGAATAGAATTGCAATTTAAATGCAATATTGTCCATAACAATGTCGTATAACGTTGGAATTTTGCTTTCATAAATGGTTATGTCACATGCATGATACAATCTAACAATGGGGAAATATAACGAAAACCAGCTATAATCTGCTCTTTAAATTGTACTTAAAAATGTTTTAGTAGGATGTTGAGGAATTTAAAATTAACATATTTTTTACTAAAATTATATGAGACAAATGATATAAAATAAATTACTTGTGTCAGACAAAATTGTTTATACGATCCATGGGCTGAGCAAAATCTTTTCTAGTTGTTTATGTTTCCCATACATAAATAATTTTACGGAATTCATTAAATTAATATTATCTACGTTATTTATTATTGGCAATTACTTTCCCTGCCAAAATATTTGTATTTGGTTTATAAATATCAAAATACAAACCGTTCTCGAAATGTTGTAAAATAGGACTCAAAATTCACGGATTGTTGAGGAAGCGCAAAGTTTAAATATACAAGATCGGTAGAAAATATTCACTAAGTAGCTCTAGTCAGTTAGCTCAGAAAGTGTGTAGCGAAAACAAATGAAAGTTTTTAAGAATTTGTAGTCAACATTTCTCGCCAGATAGATATTTCATATACAACGGCTGCAGACGATTTACTGAAAGCATTTTTAGTGCAAGTATTCGTAGTATTTGAGATACTGAAAAAGCACATAGCCTAGCAAAATGTTAATTAGTGTGCTTGTTCTAGTATTAGAATTTCAGTGACAACATAACGCTCAAAGAACACTCTTCCCATAATGATTGATAAGCTCCAACAAAAGAATGTTGAAACTAATAAAATTGTTCTCAGAGACATGTCTAATTGATACGAATAATCGCAATCCGAACAATTAAGAGTTCGCAAAATAGATTTCTGCCTTCAGAATCGTTCAAGGTAACACTAAATAGTTTTATCAAAACTAAAACCATCGTTCAATATATCTTGCCAAAGCTATTACTGTTTCCTATCATGTTTAGATATAGGCACTTCAAGGTTGAGGCGAAATTACATTCTAAACATTTTAAAATTATATGCGTTATTAACACAGTAACACATACTACATATTAAAACATCAGGCAACTTATGACCCACGGGTCAATTTTCAAGTGACCAGCTTGAACCAGAATGTTGAAACTAAAAAATGTTCTAAACCACAAGTTTAATTGATATCAATAATCGCAAACCGAACAGTTAAGAGTAAGCAATAAGAAAGAACGCAAAATAGATTTCTGTCTTCAGAATCGTTCAAGTTGACACTAACAGTTTTCTTTGCTTATACTATTAAATCTAAAACCACCATTCTCTTTGTTATCAAAACTATTATCAAGATTAGATAATTCGAGGCGAAATTACAATCTAACTCTTTTGAAAATAATAACCGTTATCGAAACAGTAAAACATACGATATATTAAATCAAGGTTAGTCAATCCTTTTATATCTACCGCCCACTGTAGTGTCTCTGTTGGTAGTAAAATTTAACCACCCGAAAATCCCGTTTGGTGAACCATGAATGAACTCATAGCAAAGAAAAGCATTTGAAGTGTACGGAATGTGGTTTCAAAACTGAACAAAAACAAAACTTCGCTTCAATATGGCGATTGCGATCAAAGTTTGAATTAGAATAACCAAGCAGAATCTTTCAAGGTAAAACTAAATAGTTTTCATTGCCTTTACTACTCAAACTAAACCCGCCATTCTATTTGGTACCAAAACTATCTCTTTTATATCAAGATTAGTTAGACGCATCTCAGGTTAGAGGCGAAATTACGATCTAAATATTTTGAAAATTATAATCGTTCAATTGACCAGTTTAGACTAGATTAATGTTGAAATTAAAAAAAAAAAGTTCTAAAAGATAAGATTAATTGATACCAATAATCGTAATACGAACATTAACGATAAGCAGTAAGAAAGAGCTCAAAATAGATTTCTGGCTTCAGAACAGATGAAGGCACTAAATGGTTTTCAGTGCTTATAGTACCCAAACTAAAACCATCCTTCTTTTTGGTATGAAAACTATTACTCTTATCTACCAAGATTAGTTCGTGGCATCACATGTTGGAGGCGGAGTTTAAGCACATTAAAACACCTCACTAAGTACGCGCCTGATTGAAACACTCATAGTTTTGATTAATACAGATTAATTTTTTTATATTGTAAATTAAATTTAATGTGATTGGTGAATCTGATCCTTATTTTGATTTAGTAGAGTATTACTTACATATATTTTGATTTTATTAGCAATAAAATACTATGCATATATTTAGTTAGTGAGTACTGAGCACTGTTTGTTTGAAATGTAACTATTTCTATCTCGACATATATACAAAGAAGCGCTAGCTGAGATCACCGCTACAAATCACAACGTTGTTTTATCATCGTTCAGATGTGTGGATGTATATAAGAAAAAGAGGAAAATTGAATGAAAAGAAATTAGGATGTGGGTTGAGTTTAAGTGATTCGGAAGAGAAGTATAGAGGAGAGTTGGCTGGATTGAATGAGAATACAGAAAAAATGTTAAAGGAACGAAATGGGGATGGAGTGTATGTTGTAGATGTGGTGGCAATAAGTATAGAAGAAGTGAAACACGAAGTGGAGAAGATGAAGAAGGGATACTGATTGAGGTATGTGGGTGCTTAAATGAGCAGGGGCTAAGAGCTGTGGTTTGAGGAATGAATAGAATATGGATGGGGCGTGAATGTGTGCCAGAAGAGTGGAAGAAAGGAGAGATTGTGCCGGTATATCAGAGACGTGATAGAGAAAATGTAAATAGTTATAGAAGAATTACGATTATGGATGGCCTGTATAGACTGTATGCTAGGATTATAAATGCAAGGCTGGAAGAGGAGGTAAGGGCAAAAGGGATTCTTTCGCAAACGCAGACTGGATTTTTAGAGGCAAGGTGCAGCGGACAACTTAGTAATGATGAATGATGTTATAAATCGAATATGGAAATTAAATCAAGAAATTGGGAACACATAGAAGCTATATTTGTTGTTCGTTGGGGCGTTTGAGAAGATTATAAGGGACAAGTTGTGGGAGAGATTGATAAAGGTAGGGATTTCTTTTGGAGTGGTGAGAATGACTAAGGGTCTACATGAAGGAATGAAGTCAGGGCGAGAGTGAATGAGGAAGTGTCAGATTGGTTTGAGGTGAAAAGAGAAGTGAGACAGGGGAGCTCCCTGAGTGCTGGCCGTTTTAATATAAACATATCTGGTTTAGAAGAGGGTTTGATGAAAGGAGAAGCAGGGGAGTACAGATTGGAAGGTATGAGGTATGGTCGATGACGTGTGGTGATAATATTGTTTGTTTGGCAAGTAGGAGGGAAGACTTCAATGAGATGATTGGGAGCTTGAAGAGGTACATGGATAGATGGGGACTTGAATTGAATGTTGAGAAGACGAAGGTGATGGTTGGCAAATGGTGATTACAGGAGGGATGTATTTAAATTAGACGGGAATAGTATTGAGTGTGTGAAGAGTAGATGGGGGGATAAAATAGTGAAAGGGCAGGACATGGTAAATGAGGTAGTAGAGAGAATTATAGATGTGGACATGCAAGAGAGGTTGGAAAGAATAAGAGGAAGTAGGTTCAATAACAAGTATGAATGGATTAGGAAGGGTCAAGGGATGCCTGAATATGTGAAATCTGGTTTGGAAATGGGTGAGAAGAATATGATTGCGAGGTTCAGGTGTGGTAGTGAAGAGCGTGGGAACAGATTTTGGAAGAATGTTCAAGAGAGAACGTATAGAATTTATAGAAAAGGTGCCGAAACATGGTTTCACTGGTTAAGGGAACGTGGTGAGTTAGAGGCGAATGAAGGGGAAAGGTTGATGGGGGAGAATTGGAGGCTAAGTTTGAAGCTGGATGGGAGGTAAGGTATGGACATTATGAAAAAGATATTGAGACAGATTGTGAAGAGAAAGGATGGTTAATAAGAGAAGGAAAGGAGGAGGGATGATTATAAAGGGGGATACGTAGTGAATTAATACGATGGAGTATTCTTAATGCTGTCGTTATCCTTTTCCTGTAGGGTTATTAAGTTTGATTAAGTGAATATATAATTTTGTTTATCTATACAGTGATTATCAGACAATTTTCAATTATAATATAATTTTGTAATAAGAAATGTTTAGCTGGGGCGCGGAAGCTCAGGGGATTCCACATATAGCACAACGTAATGAATGTTATGTACACGCTTATATTAAAATATTTATAAGGTTTCTACTCCAGTTACTAGAAAGTCAACAAATTTCAGAAATTTAAGTAATTTGAATTAAAATTTTTTTTATTTATAATAGAATAATTATGTAATAATTTTTTTTTCTAATATTTCTAAACAGAATCCACAATAAATTTGTAAAATAAATGAAAAAATTTACTGCCTTCAATTTTTCTTGCTATCCCTTTGAGAATCACTGATTTAAAAGCTCATACAACTTATGACCTGCGGGTCAATTTTCAAGTGACGAGTTGAAAATGACGTATAACAAATTATGCCAAAATTTAAAAAAATAGTTTATGTGGCTAATTAATACGTCTTAAACAATTGTAGGTACAATTCAAGATACAATTTTAAAAATGATTGATTTATTGTTTAAATTTTTATTCCCTGTTTTATTTAACTTGTTTCTGGGCTTATCCTTGTACCCGAAACGTGTTCGTAAGAATCATATTTGGATTGATTGTGTTGCTCATTAAGCCCGGATTATTGGGGATAATTAAATTTGACATAAGTGGATCACTTGAACAAATTTATTAAATGTTAATTGCTCTCCCAAATTATTTCAAAAATGTTTGAAATCCATTTAATATATTTGAATTTTGTAGATGTAGGTTATAACTATTATCGGAGACAAAGATAAAGTCATGGAAATTTTGATGCACGAGGATTGTTCGGTAACTACGTGGCCTAACACAGGAAACGCAAGTTGTTTTTGACAAATCTAGTATCCATGTAGTATCCTTCTTGATCAACACACTTATTTCAACGATATTCCAAATTAGCAATGCCTTTCTTGTAGATCGATGAATTAAAGACCTCAAAGCACTAATTCTAAATTAGGCACTAATTCAAATTCCAATTCATTAATTTGGGCCATTGCAATCGCAGACTTGTGGGCAGGTACGCTGTTTTTATGGAAAAGCAGTTTCTTTTTTGCCAAATGAGGCCATTTCCCTTTGATTTTGTCGCTTAGTTGTTGCAACAGATTGGCATAAAGCTCGCCATTTATTGTTTTCCCCTTTTCTAAGTAGTCGACCAAAATAATTCCATGAGAATCCCAAAACACAGTTGCCAAAAACCTTTCCTGCTGAATAAAACAGTTTTTGCCTTCTTTGGTGGCGGAGAACCTTTGTGTGACCATTGTTTGGACTGTTCTTTGGTTTCGGGAGTATAATGGTGGACCCAGGTTTCATCGACTGGATTTAGGAATTTAGTCAATCATATTCGGGGCAGTAGCAGTTTTTGGACGTCCACTACGGGATTCATCATTTGTGCTCCTATAACCACGCTTAAACTCGACGACCCAATTTTTAACCATTGAAAAGGAAGGAGCGCATTCCATTAATGTTGAATCCAGCTCTGCTTTGATTTCGGTTGGTATTAAGACTTTCAAAAGAAAGTACTTTATTACTGCTCTGAACTCAGTTTTTTCCATTCTTTACAAAATCACACAAGACGTTCACTTTGGCGTCCAGCCAAAAACCGACTTATTGACAAATGATTTCCACCACCTAGATGATTAGAGACACCTGCAAAAGCTCCAGTAGAATAACGTATGGAAATGAAAACCCTCACCACTAGGAATGCTACAATTAAACTCTATTGGTAGCAATAAAGGAAGCGCAAGTTAGTTTCGATAAGACGTATTAAGTGCAGGTGGTTGCAAAATAAATTTGAAATATAACATATTAAAATTCAAAGACGATGAAGATATTTCTCATGGTCGACAAATGATTGCAAGCAAAAATTCTAATTTAGCTTCGCAAATGATCGGTTGGAAACCCTTGCTTCTATTACATATTTACGTACGTTTCCTTGATCTTTCGTGTTCTTAATTTTTGCTGTAAATGTTTGAGAAAAATTAGTCTATAATAATCATAATAATAGTTGTTTGCATACTTCTATATATATGGTAGTCACTCCCACATTATTATGTTCATATTTTTCTTCAAAGCAAGTTCACACAAAGATCAGAAGCCATATGCGTTTTATACTTAAGTAATAATTAACATAAATTATTATAACTGGATTAGTTAAAATTATATCCAATTAATTTTAATACTAGAAGCGGAATAAACAACTAACATTTATGCATTAATCAATTAAACGATTTCCAGAGCAGAGCTCCTGTTTATTAGATATTAAAGTATGAAGCTGCACTTTACTAATACGAATGCTAAACGCAAATGATTCTTCACTTATAATTGCGATTACTAATTAAAACAGCGAGATGCAAAAAGATACTTTAAGTCTGCATTGCTAATACTTTATGAGGTCGAAAGCCACTTTTAGTAAAATTATCTTACTTCCTATAAAATGTGAAATAAAATGTGCAACTACCTATCGAATGAACTGTTTAGTTTCAAGAAAACAACTTTCAGTTAGTTTTTATGAGTCACAGAGAGCACTATTTTCTCGACATCCAAATTCAAGGCTACTACAGAAATCATGCAAAATTTAATATTACTTTTCCCAGCCCCCAAAATACAGCACGAACAGTGAATTAAAATAACTAGATCATATTTCGTGACATTTTATGATGTCTGTTTTTAGTAAATTTTCTTGATCCATCATAATCAACTCAAAACTATGTATTTACCAATTTCCGCTAGATCAAGATTATTTACTAGATCATATTCCCTAAAATGCACTAATCTAAGATGGTCTAATATAATGGCAACCTTCAAAGTACGTAAGTGATACTTCGGAAAGCCAATTGGTATCCAGTGATTGCTACAATTTCTAAACAATTAAATTAGTTGTAACTATTAATGTCTTACTCACACGAGACTGTCATATATCATGTTAACGTTAGGGAAAGACCAATAATTATTTCAACTTACTAAAATTCCACACTTTAAAGGATCGCAAAATAATTCGGTTTTCATAATGACAAGCCTTAAACGCCGTTTTCAAGCCGTTTTCATAATGAGACAAGCCGTTTTCATAATGAGTTACCTTAAACGATGGAACTGATTGTTGCATGAGTTAGCATGAATTATTGACATAAGACAAGTGGCACCAATATTCGCACTCTGCAAAATTGAGGGTACGCAACTAGAACGATTTCTACTTTCAGAATGCCATTTGAATATAACAGTATATAGTTATTATCTCATTTGCTCCCGAGACTATTAATTTTGTTATCAAGTTCTTAGAGAACCCAAATCCAAAGGCAAATCACAATCTGTACATTTTGAAAATTATAATCTTTATCGGAACAATTTCTACTTATTAACATTTTCTACTTATGAACAATTTCTACATGTACTAAATTGTAAGCTATTAAATGGTTACTGTCTTCCTAAAGTATTTCGGAACATTTTTAAAAAATTTAGATTAATAATCAGGATGTTTGGAGATGTAGTTTACAACTAGTAGATATTATAGTTACCTTAAACGATGGTTTATTTATCCATAAATTATTTAACAGATAAATATTTAAACTTTAATTATTATGACATACATAACATAAGTGTAACTGGCAACAATAATCGCATTCGGAACAATTAAAGGTAAGCAACACGAAAGATATCAAAACGGATTGATATCTTCAAAATCTCCTTTCAAAGTAACACTAAATAATTCTCATTGCCCATAGAACCAAAACAAAAACGATCATTCATTTGTTTCCGAAATTAGTCTCTTTTATATCAAGTTCTGACCCAACCTAAGTCACAATCTAAACGTTGTGAACTTTTATCGACTTATTACATATCTATATTATTTTGTTAGCTATTAAACACTGGGAATGATAAAAGTAGAAAGATCATTGAAACAAATATGTACAGTAATTCGAACATTTTTCAAATTTAGATTAATATTCAGGATTTTTGCAGATGTAGTTTTTAATTTCTAAAGATCATACTTACCTTAAATAGTAGTTCATTTATTCCTAGATTATTAAGCACATAAATATTATAACCTGACTTATTATCAGATAAGACAAGTGTAATTGGCAACAATAATCGCATTCCGAACAATTAAAGGTATGCAACAAGGAAGATTTGAAAGAGGACTTAGGCTAAGTTCAGATGACGCGTCTTAGACGCGCGTTCTCTAATTTGCAACTGTTCAGATGAGAGGCGTTAGACGCGCGCTAAACTCGGGTTATGTAATATATTATTATATGATAGGCTGTTAGTGATCGAGAATAGATATTGAAGACGCTATTTACAATATTTTCATTCGATAAATAAGATATGATGATTTACATACTTTTACATTTTTAAAAATATTTTAATAATATTAAATATGTATTTTAAACTTGTAACTATTGTAGGATTTTAATATTTTAAGTTTCAAATTTCACAAAAGTATTATGTAAAATAGTTCTGAATCTCAAATACAGGGATCGAAATCCAGGAAATACAGGATTTTTATTCATTTTTCATAATTATATTGTACGTGAACTTCATAACTATATGTAAATAATTATATTTATTATTAAATTCTTCCTTATTTAATTAAATACATTTATTAAATTAACATTAGTAAATAAATTAAATTCTTCATATTCCATAATTAGTACAGCGCGTATTTTTGAATACAGCACCGAAGAATCTCAACAGAACGCAACAAAAGACGCGCTTCATATGAATAGGCAATTCAAATGTCTTATATCTAAAAATGCGCGTCAATGCCGCTCTACAGGCGCTTTGAGAATTTTTGTGTTGCGCTGCGTCAAGCGCGCGTAAATTCTAAACGCACGCTACCGTCTGTACAACAAGAACGAATTACGTGTATTTTAAAAGCGCGCGCTTCGCAAACGCGCGTCATCTGAACTTAGGCTTATACCTTCAAAATGCCCCTTCAACGTAGCACAAAATAATTCTCATTGTCTATACTATCAAAACTAAAACCATTATTTTATGTAGTATCAAAACTATTAGTCTTTTCTATCAAATTCTAACCCAACCATTGTACAAAAAAGTCACAATTTGAACATTTTAATTTTATAAATTAAAACTATTATCGGAACAATTTGTCCTGATTACATATGGGTATTACAGTGTTAGTTATTAAACCCTGGAATGCAAAAAGTAGAAAGTTTTTACAAGTAATGCCGAAACAGAAAACCAAAAAAATTTATGAGATAACACCAAATTGTAGAGAAAGAGAGAAAGGAAACAAGAAACAGGATATTTGCAGATGCAGTTTATAAATAGCAGAGATCATAGTTTCCTTAAATAATGGTTCATTTATCTGTAGATTATTTACTAGATAAATATTTTAACCTGAATTATTATGATATAACACAAGTGTAATCGGGAAGAATAATCGCATTCTGAATAATTAAAGGTGTGCAACAAGGAAAATCTCAAAAAGGATTTATATCTTCAAAATGTCCTCTTAAGATAACACTAAATAGTTCTCATTGTCAAAACAAAAACGATCATTCTATTTGTTTCCAAAATTAGTCCCGTTTCTATCTAGTTCTAACCCAACCCAAGCTTGAGACCCAACCCGAGACCCAACCCATGTGAAACGATTTCACAATCTGAACATTAAAAAAATTATAACCTTTATTGGAACAATTTGTTCTTATTAGATATATATTAAATTGTTTGCTACTAAACCCTGGAATGCTGAAAATAGCAGTTTTTATATGCGTGATTGAAACAAATTCCTTAAATGGTTACTATCGTCCTACATTAATTCGAACATTTTTGAAATTTAGATTAATATTCAGGATATTTTCAGATGTAGTTTATAACTATTAAAGATGGTATTTAACTTAAATAGTGGATGATTTATTCATAGATTATTAAACAGAATATTGTGACATTATATATTGAGAATATTGAGATATATATAGAGAATTATTATGACATAAGACAAGTGTAATTAGCACAATAATAGCATTCGGAACAATTAAAAGTACGCAAAAAGGAAGACCTCAAAACGGATTTATACCTTTAAAATGGTCTATCAAGGTAATACTAAATATACTAAATTGTCATTACTACAAAAAAAAAACTAACATGTTATTTGCTTAAGAAACTGTTCTCTTTTCTATTAAATTCTGACTCAGCTCAAGTCCGAAACGATGTGAGAATCTGAAAATTTTGAAAATTATATTCTTTATCAGAACAATTT